>NNCF01127917.1:53325-73265 GCA_002313205.1 Laupala kohalensis | reverse complement strand
TTTTTTTTGTGATATAATGTATTTTTATTCTGTTTTCTTTTCTTTCATCTTTCTATTTAGATGTTTGTTGATTTCAGGAGGGTTTTTTAGTGGGTATGGTCGAGATATTCGGCGAGTCCCACACACGGGGAAGAGTCACTATGGCTCTTCTCTATGGTGCGAAACTGCATTTTTCCCTACTTGCATGGGCTCTAATGACCTTCGATGTTGACGAGCCCTAAAGCCCCACCGGAAAAAAAAAGAGATACTGTTTTATGAGTATTAACGATGAGATTTGAATGAAACCAGGACGAGAGGTTAGATTGCGCATTGAAATGTTTACATAGTAGATTTGTGTCATCAACAAAGAGAACCATTTTGCAATCGGACGTGGTGGATGACATATCATTTACGTACAATAAAAAGAAGATAGGCCCTAAAATTGAAATTTGAGAAACTCCGCAAGTTAGTGGCTTTGTTTCTGAAAGGTAATATTGACATACTTTATTTTCAACATGGGAAATTTCCACTTGCTGATGCCTCTCTTTCAAGAAGGAAGTTAGCCATTGAAGTGGCAATTCACGAATGCCGTATGAGTGCAGCTTTGAGAGAAGAATTTCGTGATCGATTACATCGAATGCTTTCGAAAAATCAAGAAAACTACCTTGTGGATTATCTCCACGGCCAAGAGAATTGGTTACGTAATTTAGAAAAGAAAATATATGGCGCTGATAGTTAAAAGGGATTTCCTGAAACCGTGCTGATCGTTTGAGAGAATATTATTATGCGATAAGAAGTCTAAGAGTCTCTTATAGAAGAGTTTTCCCAGGATATTTTAGGAAGTTGGCAATAGTAATGAGGGTCGATAGTTTCCAACATCACGTTTATTTCCTTTCTTATGAAATGGTTTCACTTTAGCTTTTTTAAATACGTCAGGAAACACACCTTCTATTGAAAATATGGGTGGATTTAATATAACGCGAGAGGAAAATTTTACTATAAATTCAGGTATATCATCTATACCTGGTGAAAATTTATTTTTTAAAGAATTGATGACACTCGTAACTTTACTAGAATTAGTCTCGGAAGTGAACATAGAATACGCTTCGTATGTGGAAGTATTTGGTGGACATTGGTTTTGAGTTATTACTTTATTATGAGTCCCATGGCAACAATTAAAGAAATATCAATTTTTTTAGATATTATATCACGAAAAATAACTCCGCGATTTTAATTTGTGATAAACGCGGTGATTATTGCGCAGCAAATATTTTAACGTAAAATTAGAAAGTAATTTATTGGTAAGATTCTTTGGTTACCTTTTTATCGCTCCTAATGAAGTGGTGTCGGTGACACTGAGCTACGGTATTTGTCCTTGAAACTTGTAGGTGTAATTAGATACTGGGAACCCGCGGCTCATCACGAAACCCGTAATCACGCCTCTGTTTGTACGGTGCGTATTTTTAGTGAACTTCCCTCCGACTTTCTTCGCACAAGAACTCTGAAGCAATGCGTGTATCACAAAGGAACTTTAGAATCGTATTTGTTACGATCTGAAAGCACATTTCTGTGTATCTTGACAGTTCATTGCGTTATCAGTTACCGGTTTGCATCGTCAAGATATAATCGTATTTTGTTTAGTTGATTGAAAAGTGGAAGTTGTCTTTTTGAATATTGAACTTATTTGGAACTGTAAGGTTAGGCTGTCGTATCCAAAAGTTTGGAGAAATCCTTTCCGTCCTCTAAATTTGGATCTCACATCCAAACCTTTTTCCCCAGTGTGGATGAGCGAGATTTTTCTGCAATACATCCCGAACGCTATCGCCATTGAAAGTGGAGCTGTAAATACTTTTTTCTTCGTATCTTGTTTTTTTTAATGAGTTGAAATTTTTTTACGTTTCCTCCTTTTTCAATACATGCTTGTTGCTGTACTAATCACTCATTTCCTTATGATTGAGTTACTGTATGTCGATAGTCTCGCTCTGTCACTGCTGAACCATTGCACGTTTTTTATAAGACGAGGGTAAGTCGGTATATGTCGCAAGCGTCAGTGCGGTTCTCGTGAGACGAAAGACTGTACACAGTAGACGTGCATCGCGAAATGCATCCAGTGTGTGGTGACAACTGTATCTCACGGAAAGCTGTGTTCGATTGGATCCAGAAGTTGAACAAGGGAAGGCTAAGCATCGGAGATGGGGAGCGTCCCGGTCGTCCTGCGGAGGTGTCCACTGCAGTCACAGTCCAGCGTGAGGAACAAATCTTTCGTAATGAAATCATTTGGGTGGAAACGGAAGATGCCGTAATCCAAGAGGTTACTCGTTGGCTGCGACAGCAACCGAAAGACTACTTTGCCGCCGGCTTTCAAGGACTTGTAAACAGATGGGATAAGTGTCTGAATGTACAGAGTGATTATGTCGAAAAGTGAAATAAATGCCAGGATTTTTACTTCGACTAGATCCAGTTTTGCGACTGACTTAACTACGTACATGAAAATGAGCAAGCCTGGTGGCTTAACCTTGAAGTAAGATTTGCTAGGGCTAAAATAATAAAAGCATATTCCCTTAATCCCTTGGGGAACCTCCGACCTGTCGTTCTCCGTGCAACGAACGGTTCTACGTAGCGGATTCCCGAGGATTCTTGGCGTTGGAGCGAGCGCCCCTCGGCGGATGTGCCAAAATGAACCATCGAGGTCGACCGGAGTGGACTCCTTTCATTCGCAACTGCTGGACTCCAATGCGTCGCCATCCGTCCGGGTTTCCTTGAAGGGTGTCCGGGTGGGGTTTTCTGCACCGTCCGGGTTTTTTAAAATACGCCGAGCGTATTTTAAATTATTTCGTATTCGTACGAAAACTGCATTATTCATACTTTGCTTTCCAAGTTGGTTGAACGTGGTTTCGTTGTTTGTCAGATGCCTTTCAGTTAGAAATTGTAAATCCACCACCGCGTGTTGTGGAGGTGTTGCTACGTGTTCGAGAGATGGGAGGGAAATGAGTCATTGTATTATTATTTAAAAAAATATACTCCATAATGTACTTAGTGGCAATTTTGTTAGTATAATTTTCCACTGTGGGATTGTAAATTATATTATTTTTGACTCTGATTTTCTTATTAGTCTCTTATTTAGATTTGGATGTTGATAATTTGGATAATAACATCGTAAATCGGTTTTACGTTGCACCTAAAGGGGTAACTAAACATCCATCGTGATAGAAAGATTCTATGGTATCTAGCGGCTATACTAACATCTGTTTCAATTCTGCTTTAACATTTTAGTTTATTCACATATTAACGTAAAGTTTTAATTGCGTTGGCTGCTATTTTAATATGAAGCGTGCAAGGAAGTGTACTTCTGTAGGTTTTTTAAATACGTGCAACGCATGCTTCTCATCAGATCCCTGATGCAATATCATCGCTTGCAAGTGATGCTTCGTATCTCCAATGTTAACTTATTTAGAGATACGAAGTGTCGTGTGCTAAGCGACGATGTGGGATAAAATATTTGAACTTATGGATTATTTAGCTCCATTTTTAATAAAATAGTAAGAGCAGTTCGTGGTAGCTCCTGAAGGTGTTGGCTACGAATGCCAACGAAACGTTGAGTTTTTACAAAATGACGACGCGGCTTAATATCCTGAAACAATTTTTAAGTGTTAAAATAAGAGTAATTATTATGTTAAAATAAGTCTTTGGTAATAGAACTGATTGTCTCGGAATATACCGAAATCATTTTCATAAATGAAGTGAAAAGAATAGCAGTTAGCATAATTGTTAAACTATTATATTACTTTTTATTGTACTATTTTAAATGAGATGAAAAATAATCCGTGTAGATCTGCTTCGTTGCACTGAACAGTAGAAACGTAGGCGCGTGCATAGGAGTTTTACAATCGACTAAAAGCTCTCGAGAATTGTCGTGGCGGAGGAATCCTGAACGCGTAAATATGGACGTTAGGAGCAGTCCTCATTCAGAGTTCTCTCCCACGTTGGAACAAGAAAAATTCTTAATCACAATTACGATAGTACTAGCTTAGGTAGAATTAAATCGAGATAAATAAATAAAGTAACATGTACTTATTGTAATTTCATTTTGTAAAACATACCGTACCAACCATTTAAATGAAATAATTGAAATTTTAATTGATGGTGTAATGCTTTGCGTCTTATGGAGGAAACACTTTTTTTTTTTCATAAAAAGACCAACTTTAAAATCACCAAAGTGAAGGAATTTTACTTTGATTTGCTCTAAATTTTTTGTAGTATTTTTACATCTCTTTATGTACGTCACCAGTCATTACAAGAAGATATTTCGCCTTTCGCAAGTGTGATGCATAAATCACGAAACCTTTCCGTTCGGTCGCCATGTTTGTACATTTTGCTCCTGTGAACATTTCAAACGAGTCAAGCGAGTTCCTGTATATTGATTATACTATTCTATTAACAGATATAAATTAAATCTTTTTTCATCATTATAATTCATAATTTTGTGTTATAAAACAGTTAATATAAATAAAGAAAACAATTATTATTCTCAGTGATTTGACTAACTGGAAGTGCTGATCCCACCTCGGGCAGTGGGTCCGTGCGGAGATTACGCTGTCACGCTAACATGAGAGAACCGATCGTATCGTAGAAGCTGTAAATAGCGTACACACTGTTATCCAGAATTTCGTTTCGAATGCGAACAAACGTAATAAACCAAAAAACTAAACGTGGATTACATCGAAGTTCTTCGTGCTGTGAGTAGCATCACCTGGGAAGCAGTTTACAAATACACGAGAATTAACATTCTCCGGACTTCACCGAAGTTTGAGCCGTGGGAAACGTAACTCGGGAGACAGTTCACGAACCTATCTCAATTCCTAATCAATTTGTATATTAAAGCAAATTATAAAAGAAATTGTTCGTTGATAAAATGTAAGATTACGATTCCGACCCTGTCCAGTTAATAATCTTTGTAATGATGATAAATGATAAAATAAATAAATTTTACTGTCAACAAAACAATTGCAAACTGCGGACGACAAAAACCAATTCGCTCTCCGGAAGCAAGTAAGGGACTATCCCATCAATTCCAGTCAACGGACGGAGGGCACTGGTGGATTTAATATTTATGAGTATATGACACTTTATTTGGTGATATTTAATTATAAGTCATTTGTGAATTTCTGAAATTTACCGAAACGTTTTGAAAATGAATGTGGACAAGGAAAGGAATATATCAAGTTACAGTTGTAATATTAAAACTTGAAGATTTCGGAAGCTGTTGTGAAGTTTATGGTAATCTTGTCCACCAAATAGCGCACTGATTTCGAAACCAATCCAATATCGTTCGTGTTTGGTGTATAAAATTAATTTCTGATAAATCTAGGCATTAGTACTGAATGGTACAACGGATTTGAAAACGAATTATTTCACGTAATTTCAAAAAAAAAAAAAAATACGCGTGGAATGTCTCAAAAATGTGCGTTTAAATGTCTCAAAATTCCACGGGTTTTGGATTCATCTATTTTGCAAAATAGTAGGTTTCAATAGCAATGGGTTTTCGATTTTGTAGAAGTGCAAATGATGATAATAGAGAAAGGCTTTTGCTTTGGCGGTTCGCGCGTGTCTCCTCCCGAGCGACGTCGGAGCCGGAGCCGGAGCAACCCCTCTGCCGAAGTCGTGAATAGGGACGCCGGCGCTCTTTAGAAAGTAACGGTTGCCATTGTGGGAAAACTGGATTGGGAGAAGGGAGAGGACCTGCTGTTCTCCCGGCTGGAAAGAAGGTCCTGAGAAAATCTCACGTGCACCGAGTCGAGGAAAGAAATCGCGTTCTCTGCGTAGCTTCGGTCGCCCGTTTTATTTTTTCCGTACTTTCGGGGTGGTGGGTTTTCCTGGGAGTTTTTCTGCAAATGGAAATTATTCTTCTGTGCAACGCCAACACGAACTTGAATTGTTCGTGTAGACGTGAAATTTTCGTGATTGTGACCGTGTGAGAAGAGAGACTTACCCGCGTCGCCGTCCGTGGATGCATCGCCTCTGCGTCTTCTCGCTCCTCTGAATGATCCCTGCAGTCGGAGGTGGGCTAGAGACGGTGAGGAATCGTTGTTATCGTCGTCATCTGCGACGGGTTCGTCGCCGCGTGCTGCCGGGCGGTGGCGGCAGGCGGCCGGGACCCCACTACGACGACGTGGGTCTCTCGGCGCCGGGAGCGGAGGGGGGCGACGACGACGCCGGCCGCTGTCAGCTGTTCGAGTGCGAGTGAGGAGACGACCGCTCGTTGGTTCCCGTCGGAGGCCGGCGGGAAGGGCGTTTGCTCGCTCGCTGCTTCGCTCGCTTGCAGTGTGTGCGAGGCGTGCGACCCGAGCGAATCGCGTGCATCTTCTTTCTTCCTCCTCCAGTCGGTTTGTGCGGTTTCCGTTCGTGACGACGGTCGCTTTCTGAAGCGCCCGCATTGAGATAAGGAGGAGTATGGGAGGGATACGCTGACGCGTGTGTCTTTCGAGTGCGTGTGAATTGAAGTGAAGGGTATGTGTGTTTTGTGATTTACGTGGAACGTGCTATGGCGTCGGAAGAGACCGGCTTCGGTGGAGTGGCTTTGACCGCGGCGACGGAATCCTCTCTGGACGAAGACGCTTCTAATGCGACGAGTGAGGATAGCAGTTCGCTGTTTGAGGACTGCAGCTCCGGGAGCCCCGCGTCGCCGGAACCCCCTGCGCCGCCTTCGCCCGCGATGACCGACGACGGGGCGACGGCGGCGACGGAGACGACGGTGGCGTGTGTCAACGGCGACGGTCACGACGACGAAGAGGAAGACGTGTTCGACTCCGCGGGCGAAGCGGAGACTGCGGCGGTGGAGGAGGGCGTTAAGGGAAGATCGGAGTCCACTTCGTCGTCTGCCTCCGCCGCACAGCGAACCCCCAGCAGCCCCCGACGCACCCCTTCACTCACCCTCCCCCTCGCTGCCAACGGCGAAGACGGCTCCGTCGAAGACGACGGCATCGTCGAATTCCTCGATAAGAGCAACGATAAAGTACGTGTCTCCTCCTCCCGGATGGAATAGTTGTCGATCGAGATAAGCGAGGCCAGATTAGCCTCACGGAGAAAGAGGTTTTTGAGCATGCAATGAAATACTCCATTCTACCGCATCAAACAAGTTTATTCGAAATATATATATTGCTGCTTTGAGTCCTTGTTAAAATGACAGTTAATATCTACTTAATCGCATCCTTAATAGTTTTTAATTTTTCATTTACCATGCTCCCAAGGCTGCGCTGTTTAAGGTTTTTTATTTTAGTTTTTGATATCGAGTAAGCAGATGTTTATCTGATTGAGTCAATTTTTAGAGTGAAGAATCTTATAAATTCATTTCTTACTATCATCATTGCCTGTGGTATAATATTTACTTTAATTGCATTCTTTTTCATGTTCTAAATGTTAATTGTCATTGGCATGAGACTCCTTTAGGTCATGCCGGTGGTAGTTTTCCTTCTCTGCAAATAAGATTGCAGTTAAACATAATTGCTCATGCAAATTGTTTTCAACTTCTTAAAAGTCACTTGCTGAAAATCATAATACCAATCAATACAGCTATAGCTATTGATACAGCTATGGTTTACAAAAGATTTTCAGACAAAAAAATATTTATGCTCATGATTCTTACAAATAAATTAAATTTATAATTCCCCTGAGATTTTAGGAAATTAGAGTGCTGTTATGTATTTAAAACAGTAATACAGATTAAAAGATTAGGACAGAGCAAACACTTTGCATTTATCTGAAAACAGATTTTTTATAAATCAAAGAAAAAATGTAGAAGTATAGTTCACACTATACTTTTAATATAGTTGATTATGAAAGTTCATCTTCTATTAAAAGTATGGACTAGTGATTCTCCTTTCTTTTATTCATGCATATGGAATCCTCATGGACACTGAAAATTTCAACATAGCTCATGATACCTGCACAGTTATATTATGCCTTGAAAATGTATATTTCTTGTTTAATGTCTCATGGTGAAATTCAGGTCATGAAGTCTGCTCGGCCACCTAACTATAATTTAGGTATAGAACCGACATTGGTTTGGAGTAGGTGAGTGAAATTCACCCTAAAAACCATGCTTAATTCGCTCAAATGGGGAACAACATTATGCTTTACCCCGCTCCACAATATAATGAGAGTGAGGGCACTATCACTACACCACCTCATTGTCAGGGTATACACCAATTCCTGTATAATTACATAGAGGCTCTCTTAATATTTTCTTTTTAATTTTTGCTTTGAATCTAGTTGTGTATAGTGAGTGGATTCATGCAATGTTTGTTTCTTTTGCTTCTAGGCTGAGGCTCGGTTGGCTGCCAGACGTCAAGCGCGTGCTGAGGCTCGAGAAATAAGGATGCGTGAACTGGAGAGGCAACAAAAAGAACTGGAAGAGAATTCTGATAAAGTGTATGACATGTACCCAGGTAACTTGATTTTTCAGACAGAACTCTATTCTTAGCCTTTTAGTGCAGGTTTTTGAGTAAAAAAACATGATATCTCTCATTTGAGGGTTTGATCATTTAAGATTTCAATCAGATTATGCTTTGTACTTTAATATTAACACTTTTCCACCTGTTATACCATTCAATTAATTTGCTTCTCATTAAATTTACATGAAACAATTACTGTTGAAAAATTAAACATGAATCCTCAGACAAACAACGTGAATAGCATTTATTTAATTCTTATAAAGATATGTAATGTAATTCTAATAATTAACCTTAATAACACTTACTGCGTTAGTCTTATCAACATGGAATTTCTTGATAAAATATAATTTTGAAGTTTTTCCTACCATCATCAGTATCTATGTTAACATTGCAACTCAAATTTACAATAAAAATTTTAATTTTTGTGAAAACAAAAAACATTTTATTCATTAATCAGAAATTAATTGGTAGTTGAAATGTATTTCAGCTAGCGAAAAAACAACAACAATGAAATATTTGATTATTTATCATTTAACATATTATTTAGCTATGGAAAACATTGATGAGATTACAAAATACTTCAGGAACTTACAGTGGAGTCAGTACAATAAAATATTCATTGAGTGATGTCAGCCACACACTTCACTTAGTTTACCCAGGACTAGTTTCTTACTATTTGTATCATCTGCTGTCTGATCATTTGGCATCATCCTCGGGTGGTGAGCAAGTCCTGTGCCAATAATGTAACTGGAGAGTGTAAGAAATATTTTCCTGTTAATACAATTATTGTGGTACTCATAAAATTATGATAATTGTGAACTGCCACTATGATGAGAAGTGCATTTAAAATATCTATCAATGTTACAAAATTTAAAGAGCTGTAAAACAAGTATATATCATGTACTGATCTAAGGTGGCAGGGTTTATAAACTTTATTGTCAAAAACAAAGTTGCAAACTACGTATGACCATGTGGGGGACAATAAACTAATTTACTCTCCGGAAACAAGCAAGGGACCATCGCATCAATTCCAGTCAAGGTTCCTAAGGCAGAGGCAGATTCAAATATTTAAGCAAAAAATTCTTAGATAAGATAAAAAGNATAAGATAAAAAGCGAGTATACTAATAGAATGTCAATATGTTTGTAATTTAACACAAAAAGTTTATTTTACATGTACAAATTATTATCGAACTATAGATGATTCTGAGTATAGTGTCTAAAAATCATAAGAATTGAAATAACACTAAATTCATTATTTATTGTTACAATAAACACATCCCTAGACAAAGCGTAGAGAACCTGTATAAGAAATCCACCTCTACCCGAAGGAAAACCAGAGCAAAACCTGGGCCAGGATGAATAATAGATGAATTTGTATATTTTACTATGTTTGTCTGTTAAAAGTCATAATGAGATAATAATGATTGAACAGAAGAGCTATTTAGTCTGAGTACATGGAACAAAAACCTATTTTTTAAAATTATTAATACACCTCACCTGTATTATCAATTATTAACTTATGTTTCGTTCAGAATTTTAAGATGAACTTGATCGCTTCTCATTTATTAACCAACACAGAATTCTATGGTCTTGAATACTAATAGACTGGAAATATCTGTCATTCATTAAACCTTTCTTTTAACGCCTGTATATTACATACAAAACAGAGTTTTAATAAAACTATAAAGCTTAAAGGACCACCAGCATGGTTTACGCAGACATTGAATGACCTCAGAGAAACAATCATTGATATCAAGGACACACATGATAAGAAATTATTTAGGGACAAAATTGAAAATGTGATCTTCAGGGATGAACATGAAAGGGAAAGATAGCTGCCACGTAACATCGAACAGCTCCAGATGCAGAGTTCAGAAGAGATGAAACAAATGTGGATGGAGAGGAAGAAAAAGTACAGCAAGAATTGAAGTATTGATTTAACGTTCTTTTTTCAAAGTGCGATTCTATTAAATAAATAAACAAAAACATTACATAGTCTTGTCAGTTGGATTGATTGATAGAATTACCAACTGTCACTTATTCATTTGTTTTGTGTATTGATGTGCCAGTAAAATCACATATAGCTCTAAAACATGAAAATTAAGACTGTAGTAATTGATGTTAACTTTCAAAATCATTAAAATGGAAAAAGAAAATTGTATGTAGAAGTTTGATGATGACACTATTAAAATTATTGCATAAAGACAATGTGGGCAATCTAGACAAGTTTATTATATCTCATTCACCACCCCTTCAGTAAAGGGATGTTGACCATCACTTGAAAAATAAGGCAGTATTACTTGGCTAGTATTACTACATGGTCTTTATGCAATAATTGAAAACAAGTAGCGATGAAATGACATATTAAATACATATGATATATTGCTTTTTGAAGCAGATCCTGGGAGCAGACCGTCGCGAGCCGCAGCCACTATGTCCAACCCGAGGATCTCCAGAGAGAGCTCGAACAGCTATCAGTCGAGTCGGCGGAGTTCTGAGGATTCTTTGGAAGAAGGGATAAGTCTTCGAGACATGAGAGTAAGAAACTTATTTGTGTTTTTTTATTTCTGACTTGTGCGTTGCAAAGGGAGACTTGTCCCATTCCCCCCTCATTTTATACTCCTAAAAACAAAATGAGAAAAATAATAGACATGACAGCAAAATGTTCCGCTTATAAGTCACACATCCAGTCAGTAAATTCACATGTAAATGTAACATGCCTTTTACAAAATCATAATATTGTAATGAAGTGTAAATATTGTAATTGTAAATGAAGTGTGAGAGACAATATCACCACTACTTCAGCATTTTGTCAAATTATGTGTAAACCACCTGCAATCCCTTTCAGCTCAGGAATATCTCCACCAGCTCTAGAATCACTTATAGGGGTTTGTGTCACATTCCAGCATCTGCAGAGATGAGATGATGTCTATCCAGACCTTACCCCTCCCTGCTGTCCAGACTTCTGGCTATACCTTTGATTTCTGATACTCTATGTTCAGTTGAATATGATGCTATGCCCTACTGCATGAGCGCAGCTTCACTAAATTAAGTTGGTATTGTTGATTAAACTTGTGTTATTGACTTGTTACTCTGGTTTTCTGTTATTGGCTTTCCTCCAAAAATGTACAGGCATATAGTTGTTCGTTCATTTGTTCGTTTGTTTCTTCGTTAATTCGTTTGTTTGTTTGTTTGTTTGTTTGAGATTTTAGGGCTCACAAACATCTAGATCATTAGAGCTCTTCCTTTATAAGTGTGTGTTTCAAGATCATTTTCAATGTGGGTTATTTAGATAAATTCTTTGGAATATACTTTTTCTTGTTACAAAAATCTTGTAAAAATGTGAATCTTTCCCTCTCTGAGACAGGAATTAGTGAATTACTACCAAAATAATCTAGAAATAAAAAAGTATCTTTAAAATGTTTGTTTGCTGACTTGTGATTTTCACATTTGCTGAGAATTCTCGACTTGCAACTCCCTAGTTTTCGAAGTGGTTTTGATGATCAAATTGTCTTATGTCTTGAATTAAATTTATGTGTATTTTTAAGATAAATCCTCATTTTCATTATGCTCAATAAAGATGTGATAACAGCAAAACCTCTTTATTAAGGATCCCCTCAATATTTATTAGTCCACGCTTTTTATCTTGTGTTTTGTGGATTATTTTACACCCAAGATTCTTGAAGACCTTCTTTATATTGCTGATTAATGTTAGGTTCTCCTCAGATGCAAGAAAGATGTATTTGACACCCTCAATTAGGAAGATTATCAGAACTTGTTTCTAGTGATCGATGCGATTGTGGTCCCCTCAATAATCCCCGTGTCATGATCCTAAAAAAAAATGTAGACAAGTTAATCCAACTCCTTTTACTTTCCTGCCAAAAATTCGGTAAGTCAGACCGTAAAAATCTAAGGTAAGGCATTGCTAGTTATACAAATTCTTTTACTGTGAAATTATATGGAAATCAAGAGAAAGTTCATGATTAATTATTGACTGAATAATAATAGAAGAGGAAAAGGAAATTAATTAAGATGATCATTTTTATTTTCAAGGTAATTTAATTTGTTTTCAAAACTAGGGACACATTTTAGGCAAAACAATTTCTTTTGGTCTCATTGCTTCAGAACTGTGATTAATGCCCTGTTCATGTTGCAAGAGTTCTCTTTTGAACTTTTTCATGTTGTCTTCACTTCATATTATCATCCTCTTACTGTATTAATCACAGAATATTTTTCAGCGCCTGGTTACATATTATACTTGACATTACTCTTGACAATACATATGTTATTTAAAATAAAAAATTACATGATAATTACTGAAATTGTCCTTTTCAAAGAATGTCCCACTTCATGATGCTCGAGTTTTGTGATGAGAATTTATAATATTTTTTCATTGTTCTAGTTAATATTTTTTTAGGAAGTATCTATGTTTTTATTGTAGCTATATTTTGTTTTTATAGCAATTATTGTGATAATTGTGTGAAATGTGAAAAAAATTATGAAGTATTAATCAAAATAAATCCAAATTAATAGAAGTTTTCTTTTCTTAATGTTAGACTCTAAAATTACTGGTAAAATATGAGTTTCCAAAGATAAACATTGAAAACATTGCTTTAGTTTTTTAAAGAATATTAGTTTCTTTTGTTCTTGATTACTGATTAATTTGTCTTTATAAAGTTTTCTCCTCCTCTTGTTATATTTATATGGATTGTGTATTTAAATGTTCCAACCAACAGCAAGAACTGAAAGAATACGAAGAAAAGTTCCGGAAAGCGATGGTTCAGAATGCACAGTTGGACAATGAGAAAGCTTCTCTGACGTACCAGGTTGAGTTATTAAAGGATCGTCTTGAAGACTTAGAAGAACAACATACTCAGCTCCAGGTAGTTGCAAACTTGAATCAATGTTTGTTTAAATGTTTGGAATATCTTACATTATTTACATGTTGGATTATTTCAGCGAGAACATAAAGACAAATGTAGGGAACACGATCAGCTGAAAAGGACATGGGACAAACTGAATGAGGATATGGAATGGTGTAAAGCCCAACTGCAGGAAAGGGACCAACTCATTCAGGTGAAGGATAAATTTTTAACAATTCAGTCGTCGTCCTCTGAATTTGTGCTATGAGAAAAGACTTTTCCCAACCCCTTGTTATGCAATACGGCTTCATCTTTACTTGTGGCAAATAAAGTAGCAACTTGCCTATCTGTATTATGACTAGACATGTAATGGGTGGAAATATTAATTTTTAGACACTGTATGTAGCTAGTAATAATAAATAATAAACTTTATTGTCAAAAAAGCAGTTACAAACTGCGTATGACTACGTGGAGGACAATAAACTAATTTACTCTCCAGAAGCAAGCAAGGGACCATCCCATCAATTCCGATCAAGGGCCCTAAGACGGGCAGATTTAACATTTCAACATACTCCTAACAATAAAAAATAGTTTGACACGTGTTGTAGTATTAACAAATTCCAACAAATATTGAATTTAATAAAACATAGAAAAGTCATTTCACAAGTACGTATTATTATAAAACTATAAATAGTTTGGAGTATTGTTGATAATTTGTAACTATTAAATTTGTAATTATTACTAATAATTGTATCAATTGATGCCGTCTACACATCATAGTGATAGTGACTTTGATTTTCTACTGTTCAAACATATGTCCTGAATTTAATGTTTGTTCAGGCAACGATCACGTTTTTTTTTGTTTCCATTTAACGTTTATTTTGAAATGGTGACTTCTTATACATGAAATCAGTGGGACCATGCTAAGGTTTTGCTATGATATAAACAAGAAAGTACCAATCAATGTGCCCACTGTGTTATGAAATATGTAGAAGACGACATAAACAATGTTTATCAAGGATTTCTTTGTTTATGTTTAATTAACATAGCTACAAATAGCTGATACTAATAATTCTTCGCTGTAATACTAATAGTGACATTAATAGTAGTAATAGTAACAAGTGACATTAATGCTAATAGTAACAAATTTAATTTACTTTCTTTGGCGTTACGATTTTAATTATTGGACTTCATTCACATGTCAACAAACTTCCATAGTGTCACTTAGGAAGCAGGTTATAAATACCTACATTCTTCATTGAATTGTTAGTGGTCAGTAGCACCTAGGAGGAAATATAGAATCATTCTACAGTTCGAAATAGATTTGTATTTTAGAACAGCTTATAAAAGGAATAATTTATTATTTAAGCATAAGATTATGGTCTTTCCACAGTCCACAAAATAATATTTGTAATGATACCTCATTGTTGGCAATTGGTTAATTACAGTGGAAGGAAAGGGGATCTGACTATAACAAAGTTACCATTTAGAAATACGATGTAGCAATCTTGCCAAGCTGTATCTATTTAACACAGGACTGAACCATATTCCTAGCTTAAAAAAATAATAAATATTTAAGAATTTTATTTATTTATTTATTTTGCTTCTCATTTATTTATTTAGATCATAAACATTTTTAAAATTTTGTTTTTAATGTTATTAATTTATTTGGGAGAAAAAATGCTATTAGTATTATGGAGGTACATTACGTTAAAATGTTAATTTGGAATAGTTTAATATGAATTAGCTCATTTAATTTCTTATTTGAGAATAAATGTATGAATATATTTTACTGTGTAGATTGTGTGCTTTGCAGTAATATGTTGGTTCACTTGTAATTGGGATATAAAGATTTAATTGACTGTGAAATTAACAAAAAAATATCATTGACTAAAATTAGAAATTCTTAATATTTTTATTTACTTCGTAAATGTACTAGAATATAAATATTACCATAACATTCAAAATATATTCAGAATAATACCTGTTTTTTTAAACAATGCAAAAAATATATTTAAACAAGTAAAAATCAAAAAACCTAATTTTTCATGACTACCTTAATAAAAACCAGCAAAAAGAAAGAAAGAATAATGAATACATTTGAAATTTTAAAAACTCTCCTAAATTGGTTAGGCCAGATTTAGCCAAACCCGCTAGTGAGCACATGGTGGTCTAGTGGTAACGTCTTCGCTTCTGTTCAGTTAGTTCAGTACGATACTTTACCCAGCAGCCAACGAGCTTCATGGCCTGAACCTCACGAGGATAAGATAACGGCTTCCCATTTCATCTTGCTCCACATCCGATTGCAGTTTATTTGTTCACTTTGCAGGAAGCAGGACTTATGATTGTTGGAGACAACCAGGTATCGAGTGAAGACGACAGCAGTGAGGATGAAGATTCTGGTGAGAAAAGCGAAGCCAAGAAACCTCCGAAGAGGGCGTTAGTGTCCATTGAGAACGCAGAGTTGCTTCAAGGGGCAGGAGAAGGAACGTTAGGTACATAGACTTCAACTTTATTTTACACTAATGAATGATGCTTTTGAATTGCTTTATCAGAATGTAAATTTTTCATTTTCTAGTGTCCATTTATCATGAGCATGTGTGATTTTTTCTTAACCGCAATTTTTATAATGAAAAATAAATATATACCTTGTTATAATTTATTAATTGATTTTTTGTGATTAGTATTGT
Source organism: Laupala kohalensis (assembly GCA_002313205.1). Taxonomy (NCBI): domain Eukaryota; kingdom Metazoa; phylum Arthropoda; class Insecta; order Orthoptera; family Trigonidiidae; genus Laupala; species Laupala kohalensis. The sequence continues at coordinate 57,283 of NNCF01127917.1, read as the reverse complement.
TTTTTACATTACTTGTTTTAAATAAATTATTTAGATGGCCAATTTATGTGCATTTCTGACTCTGTCTTACATACTTGGACAACTTACTGAAATATTTTTGAAATTTTATGAATTTACTAGTGGTTTTGTTATTGTCAGTTAAGCATACATGTTGCTAATAATATAGATGCTTTATTATTATTATTATTAATGAACATTTTTGCCAAGTGTTTTGTTTTATAAAATATAATGTTGTAATAAAAGGCAGTTTTTAAACCTTTTCAAATTTTAAATTTATGGTATACTGTTGTCACATTGAAACATATTCATAATCAAGTTTTCATGAAAAATACTTGACAATTGTCCCTTATCATCAAACTATGTTGTGTTGAACGAGTAAAAATATGCTTAGAAAAATACTTAGAACATTTCAGAGAAAGAAAACAGACATGTATTTCATTTGTCTCTCCATTCAAGTTAGTACAACTCTACGATGCCATTGTGGCTCATAAATTGGCCAGACAATTGTTGACAAGTATTACCATCATTTTTCTACATTATGAGACAATAATTTTTAGTAGTACATACTGTATTAACATTTATAAGAAGTACATGTTAATAGAATATTGCATGTAGGGTACAAGTTTCTTGGAGGAATGTATTTGGTTATTGGATTTCTATATTCAGTCTTGTATGCACTAATAAATATCCTTTTTCTCACTAATTAATGTGTTGTGAAAGCTAAAAAAATGCATGTTTGTAGCTTAGAATTATTTTATTTTTATTTGTATTTTTCTTCACTTCCATTGACTATACCTTTGAAGATAGATGTATTTCCCTGTACCACCTGTAAATACATATGAAACAGTAAATTATTTCTCTTTTTTTTGTATGTGTGTTTTTTGTTTTTGTTTTTTCACATAATTTTATTTAAATATTTTTCATTGTAAATAATGCTTATTATTTCACATAAATAATATGGCATGTCATATTTTTTACTCATTAATTTCCTAGTGCATTTGTTTCAAACACTCACTCTTAGGGAAATTCATCAATTTTGTCTATTTCCAGTAACTTTGATATGTATTAAAATAAATTTATTTCAAAATAAATAGCTTCAATGCCAAACAGAATTTTTATTAATTTTTTAAAATAACTGGTCATTGATAAAATATTTTCTGAGCAACACATAGTTTTGAAAGGAAAATGTTGGCATTAACACCAGTCTTCTACCATAATGATGAGTTGACAGTAAATTTATGGTGAAAATCTTTATTTCCCTACACTTGGAAAGTAAATCGATAACAAAGGCTTATTATCGATTCTTCATATATGACAAAAATGTGTTCAAAATGTTATGTAGTATTCCACTAGGGAATCTCAAAACAGAAACCAGAATTTTTAGCGTGTATCTTCTACTATTTATTTACATCATATTATTAGTATTTATATATTTGTTACTTATTGCAGTCACATTGTATGCATATATATTTATAAGGGGAATAGCATATACTTGAATTTACATTACCCTCAGTCCTGTTTTATTTTTCTAGTCAATAATGATTCAAAATTTGTTAACAATTTGGGTTTGGTGAAATTCTACCTTGGAATGTTTCTTCAATGTATCTTCTACTCTGCTATAAGGGAAAGGTGCCTGTTTCCTGTTTTTTTTCTTTTAAGTGTAATGAAGCCTCAAGGAAAAGATACTATGCATGCAATATGCACGGAAAGCAGACCAAAATTCCCTGAACTTTCTCTGAGTTTGAAATGGGGGGTAGGAAAAAGTACCTGAGTGGAGAGTAGCACAGTGTTAGTAGGATATATATTTATCACTCTGGAGTTGATTTGATCTGTTGAATACAAGGATTGCAGAGATGATTTGTAAATGGGAAATGTAGCATGTAAATGTAGCTCATCTACATGAGCGATAGGAGGTGGATGGTAGGTCATTGTTAGTAGGTGGGCTGGTTAGCAGGTCATTGNGGTTAGCTGGGTTTACCAACTACTTGGCCCACATGGAGGGGTTAGTAGAAGTGGTTAGTAATAGTTAGAGTTATTGATACTAGGAGGAGCTGGAAGGTTTACTTTTCGGTAATCACAGCTACATGAACTGGGACATAAACGTGTAAAGCTACTAATTTTTTATGGCCCCACCAGGAATTGAACCCGGAGAGACTTAGTGGTGAGTGAGTATGCTGACCCTTTAGCCACCAGAAGGGCTAGAAGGCAGTTGAGTGGTTGCCATGTGGTAAGGTATGATGGTGAATAGATAGGCAGCTTTGTATTGTGTGGAAGTGTATCAGGATTTATATTGTGCCTTCAAGTGTAGGGAGTAACAAGTATCTCAATTGTGCTTCTAGAAAAAAATATTAGAAAACCATATATTCTGTTTTAAATATGATGGCTGGACTGGCTAGTGTTCAGAGACTTACAGGATGATTGAATTTACCTGGAATAAATGTTGTATATGTACCATATATTTCTGCAGATAAGACAAGGTATAAATTTTCATTTTAGGGTTTTAGCGTGTGTCTGTAACCAATAGCCAAACTATCAATGGCATATGAAGTCAAAAAGGGGGCGATTTGTAATGTTGTGGGTGGCACTGAGGATGATTTGTATGAGATAGTGATGACAAAGAGGAAATCAACTCGCTAGGTACAGAACGGGATCCACACAACGAAAGTGAGGAGGATGTACTTGAGGATTCATTTCTGATAAATTATGAATGAGAGGATTTTTCAGGATTTTAAATACATTGGTGAGTGATTTGTTTTATTTTATAAAGGTTTTAATTTGTATAAATTTCAATCCAATTAATTTTTTTTTGTATCTATCCTATAAGACTACCCTGGATATTGGGATCTTTTATTTTATGATGCAACTATCGTCTTATATGCGGAAATGTATGGTATTTTTTTAAAGAGTGTTCTTCACATAAATCAGATTTAACCATGGTATTCTTTTCTAAACTTACATCAATATATGCAGTTCTTGAATTTTTATTCAGTAAAAATTCATAGGATTTCTGCCTTTTGCATGAATAGTGTAATAATGAAATGATAATTAATTTATGAGAGTTTTATTAGCAACACAACACATTGTCAACAGAGCATGTGGGAGAGGTGTTGGTTGGATTTTATGAGTCTTGTATTAGATTATCTCATCATCTGGTGACAATAGAAGCGAATCCACCAGCTATAAGTTTCTCAAGCTTTGTTGAACTACATTGTCTGGAGGATCAAGCATCAGTAACCTTATCAGTGTAATTGACTTCATTTGACTAACAACTAATTGATGTTCATGCCATGCATAATCACAAACTTAGATTTTGTTTGTTTGTTTTTTAAAATTTATTTTGAAGTTTCATGAACTTTTATATTTAATTTCTTCTTCTTATTTTTTTATGATCTTGAAATTCACACTCTTGTAATTTCTTTAAATATACACATGGGTTTGTGAGAAAAAGGAAGCAGAACAAATGGGCTACCATTAAGGTATTATGTGCATCAGAACAACTAGGCTTAAGTACCCACAAAAAATGTTTTAAATGATAGCTCGAACCATTCTCTATCCAGTGGTGATGAATTTTCATACCCTTATGGGGCAAAATTTTGAATTACTTGACTAAATTACTATGGGCTTTTATGGAGAAACTTTCGCAGGTTCATGTTCTTTTGATATTCTGGCAAAAGTACCAGCTTGACATAGGGAAAAGAACCTACTAAAACAGCAAATGGAAATAGGAATGCAATGAGGTTAAGATTTTCATACCTTACGAGGCATTTTCAAGAATAATTCACCAAAACTTGTGAAAAATACTGTTCTAACAGAAATGGCAGCCTCATCACGTGACTGAAGACAATGCGACCCCTGTCAAAGGAGGAGTCAATCAGCAATCTAAATTAATTATCAATTTTTAAAATCACAAAAAAAAATTTCCGTATCCAGTTTTAAAAAATGAGTAGAATGAATTATT
>NNCF01127917.1:12725-53209 GCA_002313205.1 Laupala kohalensis | reverse complement strand
AGAGACAGTGCTAGAGGAATGCTAGCCTCTAATTATAACACTGCTTCTTAACTGATTATGGTATTTCACAATGATTACTGATTAAGATTTATGGTATTTCACAATGTTTAGCTATAAGAGAGAAGTAATATTAAATGAAAATTTTTTTGTCTGAAGGAATTGTTTATGATAAATAGTAACACATCAAAACTTACTGAACACATGTGAACAATTTGTGCAAGCTGTTAAAGAAGAAAATATATTAAGAGAGTTAAATATATCAAATTAGTTGTAAACTTTTTGCTACAACTTCAGACTTCCAGAACAAGGCTTGATGAAAGCAGCAGGTTCAATACTGGCTACATTGAACTTAACATTTACATAATATTTTTGTAGTAGCAACAGCTTGTTCCATAATAATGTTTCATAATTTGTAACTTTTTGAAGTTCCATAGTATATACATGCAGATTGGAGTATTCACATAAACATCATACGAGCATTGAACTGCAACAAAAATTCAGTCAGTGTGTTTGTTTATATACATTTCCTCTTTCAATACTCTCAAAACATTCAACAGATCATTTGTGATCTAATTACAATTCAATTTTGATTTCAAAACAATACCACAACTGAAATAAAAAAGTATGATTACAATTCCACCTGACCAGAAAATGAACTTTGCAATGATACCACATTTTTAACATTTGGTTTAGTTTGACAAGGTAAAACTGATGATTACAACAACAAAAAGTTACTTTGTAGGAATACGATTTAGTGATTCAATTACGCTCTGAACAGGTGTTACGGGAAATTGTTCTTCAGCCAAGCTGTCCATATATACTGCGATGGTATCAGCCATTGGAAATTACCAGAAAAAATTATTGCAGTTGGGCCNTTACTCTGCCAACGTTTCGGTAACGAACATTACCTTCATCAGGGCTGTACACCCAGAAACCAATGAATGTTGAAATAGCCCTGAATTGGTTTCTGTGTGTACAGCCCTGATGAAGGTAACATTCGTTACCGAAAGTTGGCAAAGTAAAAAATAAATAATTGGCCCAAGCACAAGAATTTTTTCTGGTAACCGTATATATAGTGTTGAATGGGACAGTACAGGAGATGAGGTGAGTGAAGAATCTCTTCACACAGATTTTTGGCCGTGAAGGAGGAAATCCATTCCTTGCTCCATGCCTCTTACTGCACGAACTATGAAGAGTACTGGGGTGGAGGCAATGCTCACGCGTGCCCACAGTCGAACCTTCCTATACATTCTTCACAAAACTTGTCTCCTCTACAAGTTTTCATCATTTTAAAGTTGCCCCATCATTTTCATATTAATGTGAGTTTTTGTAATTAATAATTATTCAAATCATTTTTCTGCATTGTTCATTGGAAAATTATTATTTTTGGTTCACTGTGACACCTACTGTGATTTTGTTTAAAGGAGAAAATCGTTTTGTCAATGGTTGTTTATCTTTTGATTCCTCTTAAGTAGTTTCAGAGCATGTTTACCTGTGGCTTGGTGTAGCATTAGTTCTGACTGTGAAGTCAAATTGCCAATGGCTGCAAATCTATTTTAATTTTCTTAATTCTCGAGAATCTTTCTCAGTTTCAAAATACATGTATATAATGCTTGCTCAAGTGTTGCACTTTTTCCATATTAATTTGTTTCATACTCCATCTCCAGACAGGCACTCTTTAGAGCAGCTAAATGATTTCTCGTCCGATTTTTCCCTCTTATTTGTCTGCAGAGAATACAGTCAAACAATCCTCAGAAGCAATGGAGGGGCTCGCATCGTATGATTGTGATTTGATGAATTTCCAAATCTAATTAATCTTCATTCAAATTTAATAATTTTTATTGAATATTTACAATTAATTCACATTAAAATTAATGTATTTTTATTTAGGTATCAGTATTTTTTTCTTTCTAATTTTGACAGAAGTGTAATGCTACTATTTATATGGCATAAAATACAATTTACATAAATTAATGTGATATTTTTGAATCCTTTTAAACCAGACATTGTGAAAAAAATTTCATTAATGTTAATATTTGTTTTTCTTTAATTGTAATATTTCTTTGATTTCACCCATGTATACTTTTTAGTACACTTCCTCTCAATTTTATCAATTCTTAATCTCCTGTTTGATGTATTGAATTTAGTTTTCCAATTTAATTTATAAGATATTAATTTATTTTATATAATTTCAGTTCATGTCTACTTTTAATTAGTGAATGTGTGAGGCATTTTTCCAAAATACATTTTATGGAGATGGAGAGTAATTTAACATCAACCTGGACATATTTTCTGCATCTCTTTAAATGGATACTCTTAAGCGTTCCATAATAAATTAAGAAGTAATAATGTTGACTGTTACTCTGTGGTGTTTTATGGTAAATTTGGATAACTTTTAATTTGCAATGTTTTATCCAAATGAAAATGAAGAGGTTCACTGTCAAGAAAACGGTTACAAATTGGGTACATGTGTAGAGTATGTAGAGATTTCTACACCCCTAGGCGAAATTATGATACGCAGCCTCCCCGTCCCTGTATACTTTGTGTACTATATTCTTTGGTATATTTGGTGAAGGATCTGGTGGTTGTTTTCTGATTTGCCCTTTCAAATTATCAATCTAATTCACACTGCTTATAATCTTTTCTTCAACATTATCTACACAACTGGAAGCAAGAAATTTCTCACGATGACTAACTTTTTATTGTGGACTGAACAAAAAAGAAATTTTTTTGTAAGTTTCTAGTTGCATGTAGTACCTGGAAAATATATGACTGAACTATGTCACTTAGTCTTGTATAACTCGTATTTCTTACTTCTGTTTTCTTTGTGTGGGACAGATCATTTTAATTCAACTTGAACAACATACCTTAGAAGAATTAGGTTGAAAGTTATTCATACTCATACAAAAAAAGGTTTAAAGCGGAATCTTGATAAACACGTTTGTAAAACTTTTTCTTACTTAAACAAGTTCGAGATATAAGAAAAACTTAAAAACATCCAGCGGAGTAATAGCCGCTTTTAAATATCTAAATATTTGTTATCCTTCATGATTATTACTTTTCCCAATTGCTTAAGGCAGCGCCCCAACTAATTTTATTTTCTATGCTTTTTAAATCAGTCGTGTCTGCACAGAATAGGGTGCGGCAAAATGTATAAAGGCCAATAAATAAATCTAATGGGTTATATTTATTTATTTACTTATTTATGACATGATATTTTGATTCTCATCAACAAATTTATATTATTTCAAGCTGGAAAAATTAAATAGCATATTTCTTTATGTTTAAAAAGTGTTTTTAATATTTAGTATTATAATAAAATATTTTCAAAGTCTAATGTTCGACAGGGTAATTCAAATACATTTTTCCATTTTCTCTCACCGGATATTCCATGTCATGTAGGAGTATTAATTCTGACAGATTTATAACACAAAACTGTGCCCCCGACATTTGAGGTAAAATGTACTATGTCTCGCTTACCGTAAAAAAATGTTTTGTAGGCTGCATATATGGTCCATTGGTCATAAATTGGACAGCGCTTAAGGAGGCTTAAGGTATACAGTGATCCTTAGCTTTCAGTGTAAATTGTAACTTTAAATCCCTTTTCCAGAACCTGTTATATATGATTTCTTTGCCATTTGTTTGACTTAAGTGAGACAGTAACTTGTTTATATGTCATTGAAGCTTCTCAATTTTGAAATTGTCATTTTCTTTGCTGCAATCCAGTTTGCTGGTGTTCATAGTATCGAGACTTCTTTGTATATTGACAGCTGTTTAAGAATTAAGAGCAGAGTTAGTCAAGTTATCATACTTTAATTGGCTTTATGTGCTTCCCAGGTCTTGTGCTCTAATAAACTTGTACAGCATGATAACCTCTGCATGAATATACAGACCATGAAATGAGTCTGTCTCCTCCTTACTACGTGAAAGCAAAGAAATTAATTTTTTTTTAGTCATGTGCATTCTTGACTATATTGTGGGCAAGAGGCTAGTTATTATTAATACTTTCACTATAATTTAAATTATTTCATCAAGAAACTAACTTCAGTTATTTGGAGAATCTTTAAGAAATTCTTTGAATCACGGAATGATCACCGTGTTTCAGACATCATCGTAAATGAATGGTAGAACAGAAAGGTGGAAAAATGGATATAGTTTTGGTTTCTTTAGGTAGTATTTGTAGAAAATTCCACTCACTTAAATACTTACTCTTTTTTTTTATTCATTTATTTTAAGTCGGTGGTTCTGTACNTTTTACGTCGGTGGTTCTGTACATAAGTGTAGCTTCCTCTGACTCAGAAACAATAGGAGAGTGTTAAAGTTTCTAGGAATTAATATTTAACATGTGCATCTTTATATAAGAGATGACACTACTGAATTTTCCCAGTTGCATTTCCGGATTTTACCATACACTTGAAGGGGGGGAAATTGGTGATTTAGAGGATGATGAGGGTCATTGAATATTTTTATGAAGGTGAAACAGACTCGCAAACATCCCTGACTTGTGAAGGAATTAAACTTTCTTATACGTGGGTCTATGTCTTTTGTAATTGTCACATCAGCTTGTCAGCCGTTTTGGTTTGAAATAGTTGAATGACAAAGAGAGTTTGTTTAGTGGCTGGTGACTTAGAAAAATGATGTGTGTTTATTTAAGGACATGTCAGATATTTCGTGTGTTAAAAAGAACTAGTTTCTAAGATTTTAAGTATCATGAATTCTGTTGTGACAATAATGCATTATGTTCTTCATGCTGTTTTTATGTCAACAAATAAATTGAAATTCTAAATAAAAATAATTGTTTGATTCTTCGTTTGCTCTATTTTCACGCATAAACCTCTGCACAGAGTTGGGGAGGGTTGTTTTGAAGTTTGCATATGTTGTACTGTTTAATGAAGGTTATAAAGCAGTTCTTGAAAGGAAAAAGAATTCAAGAACTTTTCAGTTTTAAATATGAGTGAGACATTTGTTCAAAATAAATAAATAATTTAAGTCTTATAACCTTGTGATGGACAAATTCCATTTATTGTGGTAGAATTTGTAAGACATTTGTTGTTTATTTCTTTTGTGGTTGCATTAAATGTTTTTCTCCTTTCAACTTAAGAAATGCTGCATCCCTTGTCATCTATTTTGAAAATATCAGTGGATCTTATGGCGCCTAATAGTATCTGTTTGATTATGTTAATAATCTCAGTGCTAATACTTTGAATGTTCATAGATGTTCGGCTGCGACGATTTGCTGAGGAACGCAATGAACTCTTAGACCAAGTGAGACATTTGAAATTAGAACTTGAAGATGAAAGAAGTCGTCAGAAATCAGATAGGCTACGACCAGCTGGTGCAGGCGCCAGCCTTAATGGACCTGACACGGATCTTGTTGATATTCAAAGTAAGAAATTATTAAATCTCTCTTTTAAACAGTACACCTGAAAGAATTTCAATCTTCAATTCTTAAATGTATCTAATGTATTAATATTTATTAATTCCATTATGTATTACATTGAGATCACAAAGTAATTGAAATATGCAATAACATTAATTGTATAAAGGTAAATGAATACCTGTACATAGGTCTGGTGTGAGGGGAAAAAAATTACCAACTAAAAAGAAAAGATAGAACAAGAAAATTTTTAAATATTTAAAATACATTCCAGATGTGTATTAACAGAATCAAATATATAAATGCCACTTTAATACAAGATTTATTAATTTATGGCATAACATGACCCTAATCAAATGATTGGGTAGTACTAAATTCATTTGCTCTAATCCATTCTTCTAATTTATTTTTAATAAGCTTATTATTCATAGTAATTGCTTCTTAAGTTAAAATTTCTATAGGTAAATGATTAAAAGTCTTTATTGCAACAATGTAACTACTTTTTTTGACTAGCAGTTTTCTTTTTCCTAGGCATTATTGTACTTTTATTTCTTGTTCTACTCTTACTATTTGTATACAAATTTTGTAATTCCTTATAACGATAATTTAGTGATTCCAAAATAAAAAGTGTATCTACTCTTAATGGAAAGTCATAAAAGATGGAATTGTTTCTACTTATAATTTTTAACAATTTGATTTGAATGTGTTGTTATTGTTTTAAATTAGTTTGAAATTAACCCAAGCAACAATTCCGTAGTTGACTGAACTGTGGAAGAAAGTGTAGTAAATTAACATTAAAGTTTCTGTCTGCTTAATCTCCAAGTAGATTACTACTACTACTGTTCGTATGAGCCACTATGGACTACATTCACTTAAACTGGGTTTTCCTTTCTTCTTCTTTTTCCACCACTCCTTCATTCTTTCTCTATCCATCTTGCACCCGTCTTTTTCTTAGGTTTTCCCTGGAAACCTTTACTCCTTTGCAAAGGTTATTCTTGATTGTACATCCTCTGTACTAATATGAAGTTCTTCCAGGTCTTTCTCAGTCTCCTTTAACCAGGTATTATCCATTTTCAACTTTCCATAATAATTAAACAATTTTGTTGTCACTCTTGTCATCCATTCTTTTGAGGTGTCCATAGAAGGCATTTCTCTTTTTCCTAAGTCCTTTTCCAAGTAGATTATTATTATTTCCCTCCCCCCTCCCCCACCCTGTACATTTGTTATTTTTTAGATTAATTTATTTTTCTTCTTCAGGAGAAGCAAATAAACAACTAGGTGATTATAAGTTTCGACTCCAGAAGGCAGAACAGGATGTTTCTACTCTTCAAGCGACTGTAAATAATAAACTTGAATTCTTCTATGCTATACTTTACCATTGCTGTTGGCGTAACTATTGATTTTGTGTGTTTTCTTTTATTCTTATTAGGTTGCTCGATTAGAGAGCCAAGTAATAAGGTATAAGTCAGCTTCAGAATCTGCTGAAAAGGTGGAAGATGAACTGAAGGTTGAAAAAAGAAAACTTCAGAGAGAGGTAGGAGTTAACCTCAACCAAAGTTATTTATTAATCATCGTATTTTCATAACGGTTTGTGGAAGAATCTTCAAATGTGATGTAGTTATTGAAAACCTAGCATAGATTCTTTTTCTAGTTCTCTCTTGTTCTTGACGCAGAATGTAGTTAGTTTGTCCCATTGCTTTTCAAGTACAATTGTTTATCTATTATTTTACTGGAGCGATATTTTGGTGATCGTCTTAACAACAGTTACATAATAAAGTTTTCTGTGTAAAGTGTTTCGTAGTTTTGCTTCTTTTCCTCCCATTAAATTCAGTATAATTACTCTTTTCCTTTTTGGGGGGACTAATACGAGGTCTGGAAACATTCTGCCTCAGTCTCCTTGAAAGGTAACAGGGTCACAAAATAATGGCTTAGGAACAGTAAATTATGTAAGTGTAGTTAGGTTTAATTATTTCTTTATTCTCTTTGTAGAAGAGCCCAGATTTTTATGCACCCTTGAATTGTGTTATATGTAGGAAACTTGAATTGTTGAAATTCGTTTTTAATTACTATACAATTGGAATACATCATATTTTACCTCTTATAATGAACATTGACACTGCTTGTTTAAAACTGAAAAAATCTCTTCATAATCTAAAAGTGTTTCATGATTGAAAAGAAGAAATATACAATAGATACATGGAAAAATAGTCAATAATCAAGTTAGTGAGAGTAATTATTTTTTTCATTATAGAGGTCATTATTATTTATATTCATAGTTTTTCAATCTTCTGAGTTATGTAAAAATTACTATCATTGTGTTATTTCTGTACAAACATTTAGTTAAACATTTATTCTTCATTATGAACAGACCTTGTTCTTTGGTGGAATAAAAATGAATGATTTTTATTTAAGTTGCTTTTATCACTGCATCATTATTAAGAACTCGGGAACAAGTTCTAAAATCAAAAACAGCTGTTTTCACAAAGCAGGAAATTTTCTTGATCCCTTTTCAGTATCCCTTTCAGACAAGTTTGAATGTATTTCTGGGCAATAGAGTATGCTATTACATAGCCCTATCCTGGCCTGGGTTTTACTCTGGGTAATGGCAGATTTTCCTTGGGCAGGAATGTCATTAATACTTTTATTTTATTAATCTCGAATTTTTACTGCACTAATATCTACAATGTACTTTGAATAATAAATTAATAATAATACATATTTATTAAATAATTTCTTTTGTAAATATTAAATCCACCACTGCCCATGGACCCTTGATCGGAATTGATGGGATGGTCCCTTGCTTGTTTCCAGAGTAACTTAGTTTATTGGCCCCTCCCCCCCATGTGGTCATATGCAGTTTGCATTTGCTTTTTTGACAATAAAAGTTCATTAGGATTTATCGTAAATGTCTGGGCTCTTGCTATTGGCTTTCTTTGTTTGGCTTAGGGAATGTTATTTCATCTGTAGGCTTGTGTAGTACTTTGTTGCTCCATGTGATCTGGTATGCTCATTAGGTGCGTGATCTGACTCAGCAACTCGCCAAAGCTGAGGCAGCGAAATCGGCTCTGAACCACCAGTTCGAGCAGCTCAAGCTCTCCCGATAATGTGATAAAGTGGGCTTCTGCTTGTTCCGTGAGCACTGGAGTGCCTTGCCTGCTTTTGTTTTCAAACTTGTTCCTAGGGTTGCCAGACCCCCTTGGGTTTTCTGGAGAAGGGTTTGAAGTGTATAGTTGATATTTTCTGCAATCTCCTGATTATTATTTTGTGAGAAAAAAATTATTTTCCCAGTGGGAATGTGGTGTCAATCTACTGCTCAGTGCAGTGATGGGTTAGCCAAAAGCTTTGAAATTTTGCAAATGCGTTCTTCAGGGTGGCTCCAAGTACACTATAGATCAGTTTTATTTATTAACTTTTAAGCTTTTCTTCGATAAAGTCTGGGCATGCAGAAAGACTAGGAAAAGTTCTAGAGCTTTTAAGTTCAGCACATGAATTCTCAGGGATGAGTCATGGTGTACCAACAAGAAATTTTTCCAATATTCGATTTAGATAATTTTTTGTTGGATGTTAATTAATATTTTGATTTTCTGGCCTAGCACAGAGAGTTAAAGTTTTGAAATTTGGCATGTGTGTTCTCGAGGATGATTTCTGTGAACCTCTGTCTGATTTTTCAACTTGAAATAGATTTTTCTAAGAGCTCGTTTTGGTGTTAGCTGCACAATGACCAGGCCAAAAGGCTTAGAGCTTAGAAATTTGGTAGTGACATTTTCTAAAGTGGGTCCAAGGGCCTACCTGGTGATTTTTTTCTAAATTTGATTTAGATTTTTCTTACATCAATGGTGAGAATAGAATTAGAAATGATACTTCCATTATAGCAAAGTAGCAGAATAGAATATTTATTGTGTTTGGCTCAGACTATCTGGTCTGTTCTTCCGCCAAACCATGCACAGGTATATACACATACAAATATAACAAGTCAAATTTACAATAATATATAAAATTAGAATAATAATTGAAATTTAAAAAAGAAATAAAGTTACAAAAATAATTAAAATTACAATATTAATAAAAATTACATATTTAGAGTGCAGTTATAATAGTATTTGATATTTGCCACTGATCTTAAGAGTCAGGGAAAACTAGGGAAGACCCTGACCAAGGTGGGTTGAAGGCCTGTGACAGATATGATACAGCAGGTATAAGCTTGTGTTTTTAATAATATTCTGAAGGATTGTGGTGCACGGGGGTATCATAAAAAGCTTGTGGTTTTCTACATAAAAAGTACCCTCAACTGTTGAATGAGTTTATCATTGTTCAGTTATTACCATGTTCTGCTATCTTAACTATGTTACTTGTCATGCTTCAGATCTGTACTTTTCGCAGTTGAGGTAAAATCATGAAGTGCACTAGACTAACTTTATGAAATAGTTTTGCTATTTAAGTCTGTCATCATTATATTGGTAAATTATAAATTTGTATGACCTTTTTATAGACAAATAACTGTTATTTGTCTAAAAAAAAGATTGTAAAAGGTTATAACTGTATGAAAGCTGATTATGCAGTTAAGCTTATGGTTTCAATACTCATACATATTAATAAGTTCAACTGTGAGTAACTACAGGTATTTTCACAACCTAGTTTCATCACTCTAATGAAAACATTTTCAAAATATCTTAGACGTTAGTGGGAGAGGCAGTTATATCCAAAATCTCACTCTGATGAAAATCTGGCAACCCTACTTGGTGACTTCTAACCTGTTATTAATAATGTTTTACCATAGAGAATACACTATTTCAGATGCATGTTTCAAAAGCCATAATAATGTGGAAGTATTTTTTAAGTGCTATAATCCCATTAGTTTATACTTCTCTTCCAGTTTGTTTTCACACTGATTTGGATTTTTTTTTTTTTTTTGCTCTAACTCTATTTTGTGAAATGAGTATTTTAACTGTAACTGTGTGCTAATAAGAAAAGATTCTGAACTGCTATTTTTTTTTACACTAGAACCCTTCTTAACAGGTCTAATTGGGACCACGACCCTGGCCAGTAACCTGTTTGGCCGGTTAATTCAAGGTTCCCGCGAAAAATAGATTTTTGTTCCAAAAACCCCTATAATTTAATCAGGTTATCACAAATAGACAAGCAAATGAGACATCATTGCAACTCATTTTATTGCACATACATAAACAAACACACACACACACACACACACAAAAGATTCCTAGAAAAAAAGACTTGGAAGCAACAGGGGGGAATTGTACAGGCAAACACTCTCCCCCTCTCCCGTTCTGCACACCCCAACACAAACACTAACACATCGCGTCACCCCATTTCACTTTACAGGAACTTTCCGGCAATGGCCTGTCAAATAATTGATGTTTGAGACACTACCTGCCAGCTATTACACACTGAAAGAGAAGAAAGAAACTTTTCATAGGATAGGCAAGTTTACCTGAGGCAGGTTAAGATGGGTTCTACTGTGTTGTAATCATTTGTGTTCAAGAATGATCTGTAATTTTGTTGGTTTTTCTTATTTAACGAGATTGCATCGCTCTTTTATTAAGTGTGATTCATTATTTGTGTGTTGTAAATATCTATTTTTCAAGAAAGCACAATGGGAAATAATCTATGGAAACTCGTTAATCTTTAATTAATAATTCTGTTCATCAATTTGTGACATGTTAATTTGTGTACCTACAAATAGCCCCATTCTGGCCCAGGTTTTTCTCCGGTTTTCCTTCATGAAGAGGCGATCTTATATGCAGGTTCTGTAGGCTCTTGATTAGGGGCAGTGGTCTATCCTAAGAATTAATCTCAAATTTAGAGTTATTTTTTAATAGATATGACTTATAAATATATTCTGGATAATCTATAATTCGATAATAATACATACTTGCGAAATATCTTTTTTGTTTTTATTTGTTGGTTTTCTGTTAAATTTATAACATATACCAAACTATTTTTATTCTCATCTTAGGAGTATGTTGAAATGTTAAATCCGCCCCTGTCTTAGGGCCCTTGATCGGAATTGATGGGATGGTCCCTTGCTTGATTCCGGAGAGTAAATTAGTTTATTGTCCTCCACATGTGCTGTTTGTAACTTTGTTTTTGACAAATTTATTTATATTTATGTATTTATGAGAACAATTCCTTTTTCAGCTGCGAGAAGCTCAAGGCCGTGTGGAAGAATTGGAGACCTCTAACAACCATTTACAGAGAAGACTAGATAAGTTGAAGAACGCTAAGTCAGCTCTTCTAAAAGAGTTGTGATAATTGCCGTGCCCTCCTCACGTGCTACGTGAGCAACTTGTTTTCTTTTCCTGATGAGGTTTTTGCAAGACTGACACTTGCCTCTCCAAACAGATTCCAGACGTATCGCCCTTTCCTCATGTTCCTCATCGTTTTTCCCAGGACATACAAGTGCCAATTTTTTTTTTTTTTTTTAATTATTTACAATACCTCCCCGTTATCAAGTAAAATATTTTTTTTATTACAAGAATTAACTTCATTCAAAGAAAACCGGCAATTGAAAAGAAATGTGTAATATATATATATATATATATATGAAGATTTTAAAAATATTCATAAAGCTGATGTAGCAAAAACTGTTAAGATTATATTATTGCTTGCCTGCTTGTCATTTCCATTTAACTTCTGTTAGTTGAATATTCTGCCTGTGCCATTGCATTAACTTATTTTTGCTTGAATTCGTATGCAGTGAAGTCCATCTATTTCTACATACTGCTTCCCATGTTTCCAGTTCTGTATAATAATTTTTTATTCTGAGAAATCAAATCAGCTAACCTTAATTTGTTAACTAATAAAGTAAATGTGTATGTGTTGCGAAAGTTGAATGCTGTAATTTGAGTCCGAAACATGTTTGTATTACGAAGCAGTCATTGTTAGAAATGTGCTTCCCATTTTAAAGCTGATTATATCTATCATTGTAGTTTCGACCAATCCCAGTGTACAGATATTGTGGTGGTAACTTAAATTGATACTGCAATACAATTGCAATGAAAGTCACGATTTCATGTACTCCCACCCATCTTTTGCATCCTCTTTTTATTATTATTATTTTTAATGGAAGCTTTTTGCTCACTGAGGAGGGGAACAATAAAGGAGACATTATCCGTAACAAAGCCATGTACAAAATTTGGTACATTTGTGTTAAAAATGCATCTATAGTTGCCATAATTTATCTGTAGGTTCTTTTGTACAGAACTCTCATATTGTCACATTAGTTTTGTAATTTTTTGAAAGGATGGTTGAAGGGTATTGTGTGTTTTTTGTTGTTGTTGTGTTTTTTACTTTGTTTTGATTGATTAGTATCTCATCCACTATTCCTAGCAATGTGATAGTCATCCGCTTTGTTCAACCAAAAGCTGGTGCATACAATGTCAATATGTAAAATAGTTGTGCCAAGGAATTTATTTTGGTACTTTTCTTCCAAAACATTACTTGTAATTGGATGTTTCAAAATGACTGAAAAATATGATATTGCCTTCTATGTGATGATATTTTCTTTTTTTAACAATAAAGAACTAAAATGAAATGTTTCGTTCAGTTCTGAAATTAATTCTTCACTTTTTAAGGGCTTCGTGTAGACTAAAATATTTGTAATATGGTAAACACAGTGTCACTGGTATCTTACTGTATCATGATGCTGATTGAAAATGGTTTAACTTCAGATGAGTTGGTGCTAATGTTTCTAATGCATTTCATGTAAAGAGAGAGAAAAGTATAATATTTTCAAGTATTTCAAAGCTGCAATAATGCCTTTTCTCTCTTGCATTTCTCTGTAACAACAATCATTTATTATTAAGGAAAATTGACTCGGAAAGTACTTTTTTTATGAAAGTAATTTTTCTCAGAGTGAAATATAATGAGACAAATTCCTAGCTGTCAATTGTATGTGCAGTAGATTTATCATTGTTCTTATAGCCTGCAAAGTATGCCCAATGTTATTTATTTTTGAATATATTATCCCTCAATCTTAATTAGGAATGCACAAAATGGTAGACTTTCTTCTGCTAAGTTCTTTCATTTCCTTAGTTATTTCATTAAAATCTTTTTCAGGGTTTATTTCAAAGATCTGAATTGAGTTTTGTGTAACTGAAATTATGAATAGAAATAGAAATAATTCTACTTGTCATTGACTTGACTAGATCATAATTTAAACGAATGAGATGATATTGTTTTTATTTATTGTTATTTTGTGAGATAAGATGAAACGTTACTGAGCTGTACCAGTTTTTAAGTTCTCTTTTTTTTTTTAAATGTAAAACTATGTAAAAGTTAAGTGCTCATATTTTATTATCCCTTGCATCTTATTATTGGTTGATATAGTCATTTTAAATAAGAGAACCCCATCTGTTTCAATGCGTACTTTTTTTCTCTTGATTAAATTACATAGTGTAAATGAAAACTAAATATATCTTGCATCCTTTGAGAATGTTTTTAACATGGGTGAAAATGAGCGTGTTCCGCTTGGGAATGAAGTGGAAACATGTTCCTCTGCGAAGAGCACACAACTGGAAAACATTTGTTTGCTCTCTGTGATTGTATTGTGTAAATATGATCACTCTGTAGACTGTAACATGAATTTGTACAGATTTGTATGTTGTATTTCGCCCCTATTTTTATGGTGGCAGTACTGCTTTTTTATGTGTAAAATACTCTGTTTTCTTCGCAAAAAATGAGAGGTTCCTTCTAAAGTGAAATACTATGTAGTTGATACATTTTGTATATTTGATTTTTAATTAATCTTTACATACATTTTTAATATCAAATGTATACTGTATATATGCGCTTTTAGCGTTGTTTATTAATATTAATAATGCAGGAACCACCGTGGTTACAAACTTTAAGAAGCACAGATCACTGTCAGTGTTATTAGCCAGTACACTTCAATGTTAATGAGTAGTGCATTATTTTGAACATTCTCGAATGTGGAGTTGTCTGCTAAGCAAATTAATCTTTAGTTGCCCCCTCTTGGAAACTGCCAGATTCAACTAACACAGTTTGGTTGTAGTGGAATGTAAATTCCTTTGTCAACCTAACTTCAGTGCCTGACAGATTGCTTCATTGTGTTTGTTGTTGAGGTGGATTAATTTTTTTTTCTTTTTTCATTTGTCTTTTAGTGCATTATTCCTGCATCTTGTAATTTTGATGTATACACAATCTCTAATTTGGTGCTGAAGTTTAACTTATTGATGTTAGCTAGCATTTTGTTTTGGTAAGACATGGTATGGAATGTTATGTTGTAAGAATTGAAAGGAAGTAATTTTAAGCTTAAAATGCTGCATTATATACAATACAATTACTATTTGTTTTATTTATTTATTTATTAATTTCCTTTCTTTCTTGTCTTTCTCATTACTCTTAATAATTAATTGATTGTTGAAAATAGTTATAAAATATGTGTTACCAGATTTATCCGAATATAGTCCCCCTTTTTTCGGGGGGGACAATATTAGGAATTTAGAATGGGGAACTGCTAATTCAAAGTTTCATGGGTAATAAGTTAATCGAACACAAGCCTTATACATAATGTAAACATAAGGAACAAGAATCGAAGATCGATGATGGCAGAATTTGACGCTCATTCAAAGTAGAAACCGAACTGGTCCGTGTCATCTAGGAACAACCAACTGCCATCACTGTACTGTTACACACGATTTGGTCGAGGCGGGGATCAAAGATGCTTCTACGCTAACTTCAGGCTATGAGTTCTAAATGATTCTCAGACACATGGCAATAAAGCAGCGGCTTGAAAATACAAAATAAAACTGAAAACCGTGTGGATCTGGCAATGTCAAGAGGAGAAGTTGAACTGTACCAGTTAGCTTTTCATTTTAAAGTCCTTGTGATTATACTTCGCATAGCCAACAATTTCATAAGGAATTTTGAATGAGCATTTCCCTTCAGACAGACTTTTAAGAAAGTTGATTTTACTCAAGTTCTTTTTTTTTCTTCTAAATTTTGTGTCCTAAAATAAGGAGGGAACAATATTCGTGTAAGTACAGTACCACATGGAGAGCAGNAAGAGACAGACCACATGGAGAGCAGTTACCCAATTTATTCTCTGGAAGAAACCATGGGACCGTCCCATTAATTCGAAACAAAGGGCCCAAAGATTTGGATTTAATATTCTATGCCCATGGCAAAATCCTGACATGCTCCCACGATCTTAAGGAAATGTAGTTACCTGTTTGTTAGAATACCTACAAACTATAAGTAAATTTTTTTAATTCATTATAATAATAGTCACTTTTCTATACCTCTAAAATGAATTATAATTATTGAAATCTCTCAAAAAGAGAGATAAACAATACCATTAGTATTAAATACACTCTCACCCTAAGCCCAGAGCCTGATATACCTATAAATGATGCTACCTTAAGGAAAATCAGAGAAAACCCAGGTCAGGATGGGGCTACAACTGTGCCAAGGTTGATTACACACAGAAGTAAACTGTTGTGAATAGCAAGAAACTAACATGAGTGAAGAAAATTTGTAAGTTAGGGAGTTGGTATTAAGAGTACTAGAGCATTTAGGGTGATGAAGTACTCGAAGAATTATCATCATTTAATACGAAGTAATTTTTTTTTTAACAATATTAAATTGGAGACAGCATGTCTTGGTGGGTAGAATGCTGAGCTGCTGGCTAGCTGGCCAAGATTCGATACCTGGAGGGAAGTGTCAACACATCCAAACTGACTCCCAGGTCTATTCTGGAGAATGCAGAGTGAGAAGCTGGCCATATTGTGTGCTAAGGCCCAGTGATTGTGCTCTGTCCTCTGTGGGAACATCTTAGGGCTTGTACATATTTCTTCCGTGTACCCTACACGTGGAGAATATATGTGATAACTTTTTAGGTCTGGGTAGAAATGGTGTACGGTTGTGGTGTAGCGGTTAACACCCTTGCGATCAAAGCAACAGACCCGGGTTCGAGTCCCGGCTGGTCGCCATTTTCACTTGAGATATTTCAAGTACATATTTCTTCCGTGTACCCTACACGTGGAGAATATATGTGATAACTTTTGGTCAAGTGAAAATGGCGACCAGCCGGGACTCGAACCCGGGTCTCTTGCTTTGATCGCAAGGGTGTTAACCACTACATCACCCGTTCGCCTTCCACAACTGTACACCATTTCCACGCAGACCTGAGACACATCCCCATACAGGAGATAAGTGAACCAGGAGGCACACTACAGGAGATATGTTTGTTTGAATGGGAAACAAATATATTCTTGCATTTAAACATGAAAGAAGGTGCGGTGCAATAGGAATCTTAAGATTGGAAGAGATTCAATTTAGTGATATCTTTTACATCTTTGGGAAAGGGAAAAACCACAATTTCTGAATGAAACAATTTTTGGCAGAGTGGCTCACATGCTAGGGCTATGAAGATTAACCTTTAATGAGTGTTGTGTTAGCAAACTAGACAATTCAAATTTCTTGATAAGCAAGGTGGGAGTTACGTAATTTAGTCAACAAATACAACTTTCATGAATATAAATAAAGGAAGAGTTACTTAAATTTGGGTGTACATTAATTAAAGCAATTAAAAGTGCACATGAATTGTTGGGGTGAGATTTACAATCGACACATCACGGAAATCAGGGGAACTCCCCCACCTCAAATTCCTGAACCCCCTCCCCCAAACTTACCCCTACAGTAGTTAAGCCTACGAATCTATCGTGAGAGGTCACGCGGATGACACTAGTCAAAAGTAAAAATTTAACTGAAAAAAATATTAACGTTGTGAAATTAATAAGGATGTCGAAATATCTCCAATTGAATGTTTCATAACTAAATTTCTCGTTAAATAATTTACAACAAACAAAAGTACTTAAGGAATTTGTCGCTTCGGAATGGAGCCTCAGAGGTCGCGTGGATGACATGTCATCTATTGAAGTAGCAATAGTAATGAATATGTCTTATTATACCTTTTTATGTATGACCACCTACATAACTGCTTTCTATCCATAAGTTCCATTTGTACACATACAGGGTTCATAAAATACAATTTGCTACCCTATTAAAGTACTTTAAGAACAAGTCGAGTGGATAACGCATGTTATCCAACACTCATTATAAAAGACTTGCAAAAAAAGAAAAGAAACGTGGGATAGAGGTGAGGCAACTGTTGAGGTGAGCAATACATTTTAAAGATTAATAATCTGAACGCACGCTTAGTTGCCATGAAAACATTCAGAAAAAATTATGATTACTTCGCATGTTATTCGCGAATACAAATGTCATCCTCACGACCACCGCAGGGTTAAACACAATTCAAGATGGTACTATTTGTCGGCACACGGTCGACAGTGTGCAGTGCCGACGTGATATCCGCGCGCGCGAGCTGACTGCTAGTAGCCTAACCACAGGTTTTACCGTGTTTCTTTTTGCCTCTTATTGGACAGTTTATTGCCTCTAATTATATGCAAGATAGGGCTCTAATGACCTTGACGTTGGCGAGCCCTAAAGCCCCAACAAAAAAATATATGCAGAATAATATAATAATAATTTCGTACATCTAACTTTCATGTGGTCTACATTCTACAGAAGTGCGAACTATGATATATTTTATTCCGATAGTGAGTCAAGCCCCGCTCCCTCTCCCCCCACCCTTCACAAGAGCTACTACTCAAGGCCACGCGCGCAGATAAAGCGGCGGCGCCGTAGAGCTCCGTGAAGTTAGCGGAATGGATTTTTTATTCTCAACCGATCCAAACGATCTTGGGCTTAAATGAAAGGTATGACTTTGCTCGGGCAATTTTAAACTTTGCTCTCCCTCAGTTTTTTACAGT
Source organism: Laupala kohalensis (assembly GCA_002313205.1). NCBI lineage: Eukaryota > Metazoa > Arthropoda > Insecta > Orthoptera > Trigonidiidae > Laupala > Laupala kohalensis. Next base: position 35,017 of record NNCF01127917.1, on the reverse strand, counting down.
TACTTAACAGAAAACATTATATTATGAATAGTTAATTAGGAAATTACTTAATAAGTAACAAGAACTGTAAGAAATTTGTCACTATTGCGATTTATTTGTTGTTGTTTTTTTGCTGATTGTTATAGTTAGATAACGGTGAGGTGATTCTAGCATTCATTATTGAGAATAAATGACAGATTTGTTGTCTACTGGTACAATTTTTATTTATTCAAAGGAAAGTACTTTCGCCTGCTTAGCTGATATCTTCAGTGTAAAAGAAAATGAAATACTAGTAATTCTGTTGGACCGGAGGTGGCCTGCGATTTGTTTTTCGACGAATCCGGACAATGTAGAAACAGAGGGGCAGAGGTTCGAGAGCTCCCTTTCCTCTCTCCCTTTCACGAAGGTATTCAGGCAGACCAAATAAATCAAACGGTCATTCACCTGCATTACACGAACGGTGTCAGTACTCTAATTTGCACATATCAACCAAAGGACAAAATTGCTGCACCCAGGAAGATTCAACGGAACCAATTCAAACGTGGCAGGTAAATTGATCAGAATGAGCTTTGCCCTTGATACCCTTCACACTCAACCGCGCATTGGTTAATCCAGGAGGGGGAGCGCGACGTTGGTCCCAAAGAAAGTGATGTAAAGTAGAGATATTAATCAAGAGAAAATCATTCGTGGCGGAAATTTATTGCAGAATTTCTCATATTTCCGTAAAATACTACGCGCAGTTTCTCATAGTGGTGTCAATCAGCTGTAGTTGGTCACATGATTGTGTTGCGTCTCCTTCCCTTTCTCCCCACTACACCAATAAGGTGTGGGCATCGAGAAACCGCTGGCGGCAAAGAGGTCATGAGAACGTTTGCGCAGTAAACATAGCTGTTATGAGAAATTACGTGTTATAAAGTTGTGGATACGGTTGACTGTTCTATGTCGATGGAGGTCGCTCATGTAAAGGGGTTCTCAAGTAAGTGTGACAGGTATGTATCGTCCAGAATAGTGCTGAATGCTGTAAGCCTCGGCAACGCATTCAATCCCAGAACGAGGAGTTAGTCCTGTTCTTGAGGGGCTGCATCCTGGGACTCCGTGAAGCTGCATGATCCTTTCATTCCGTCGTATTGCGCGGCACACCGTCATGGCAACGTGTATAGGATACCATGCACAAGCGACATGTAGGGTCTGGAGTTCATCATGAGCCAGTGACTTTGGTAGGCGGCTACAAAATGTAGGGTTCGCTTCTGTTAAGATGACTACCTCTCTCACATCGCAGTAGTGTCGTCTCAGACTCGCCCGATGTCTAGAATAACGGACTTTTTGGGGCCATGTAGACTCCAGGTCTGTATCTGGAAGTAGACACCTCAACCGAGGGAGAACCACTAGGGGAGAAAATATAGTGCAGAATTTCTCATATATCCGGAAAAATACTACGAGCAGTTTCTCATAGTGATTTTAATCAGCTGTCGCTGATCACAAGATTGTGACGTTTCTCCTTCTCTTTCAATAAGAGACGAACATGAAGTGACAGCTGGCACCAAAGGGGTTATGAGAATTTGTGCGTGGTAAATATATCATGATAAATTACCTACTCTTAAGTTGTAAGAACCAAAAGCAACCCTCTCAAAAACCCCTACCAGACACTACAAAAGTCACAAAGGTCAGACATTCTATGATTATCTATGATTTATTACTTTAACAAACGACAACACACCAACACATCGGAATTGAACCAGACGAATCAAGTGACTATTATTCAATAGTGTTCACCATCATGGAGTCCCCCCCCCCAACCCAGAGGAAATATAAAAATACAGCAAAAACTCTACAATAAGTGTAAACAATGGCGGTTTGAGGAGGGAGGGGATCATTTTGTTTTGGTTAGTGCAGTTTATTACTATGATGTACAAAGTGAATAAATGTACATTATTTATTGTTTGATCACGAGGCTAAACTAAAATCGGATAAAGTCATAACGAGTGAATCATGTATTTTATGTGCATGGATTTAAATGATTTTAAATTGCATATTTGACCTTAAAGAGCACAGATTTTATCCGCAATTAACAAAATTTTCCATTTCCCCCCCCCCCTCGAAAACCTAGGAGAGTTGCAAGACTCCGAATAAGACCCTCTTCGAAAAACTATTCCAGAAAAAATCGCCTTAGAGTAGTATTCATTGAGCTCTGACGGTCAATTCACTTAGAGAAAGGTATATAATGTGAGTTTAAGAAATTTTCAAAAACGGTATTTCTCTTTGAAATAAGCGTTGTCCGCGTAGGAAACAGGTTAAGGTCGGCGATATTGTGTTTGTGTCTAACTGAGTTTTTTTTTCAAATTTTCCGAACATTGTCATAGGGATTGAGGTGATAAACTATCGTTTGGCAAAGTAAATATACTTAGCTTGGTTGTAGGAAATTTAGTCTAACTTATTATTAAAAACAGTTTTGCCTATTATTTGAGCGTATTGCATGTCATACGATAACACGTTTAAAATGAAATATTATATTTTTGTTGTGTTTTTTCAACTTTCTTGAAGTTGTTTGGAGGCTTTGTAAAAATTGTAATCCTAAAAAATAAAGGAGCAAAATTTAAATGAGCAGTTTATCAACACAAGGAAAACCGTATGTGAGTACATTGTAGTAAATGTTGTCCATTTTATTTTACATGGGTTTTTTTTTCAAATAGGGTATAGTTTTCATATTATAAGCCATAAAATTGGCTAGTTTTTTTGCTATTTTTTTAGTTTTACGTCATATTTCCCGAACTTTCTTGAGGGGTCAAATTAAAATTTGTAATCAACTGTCCTCGCTAAACACACACACACATACAAAGGAGCTGAAAATTTAAGGAAATCTAATTTTTTTCGGACAAGCACTTTTATTAGCTCTGAATATCTGGACTATCTGGTTGGATATACATTATAAATAATTCTGGATTAGTAAATTTTCTTTTTTAAATGTAATATGAATTCTTTTCAAATGAAAGGAAGAATGGTTTTAGATGGCAAATTCAAGTGAACAAGTAATCTATATTGAACAACTGCCAAGGAAAATCGAAAATTCGTCTAAAAATTCCCCCAAATTATATTTTCATTAATTACAATCAAATCCTTCTAATTAATTATTTCAGTACATTACCTTTAAAAATAATTTAAATTGACAAGATACCTGATTCCTCTACCATGGTGTAATTCTTATACGTGTCCACAATGAAGTCTCCTCGTCACTGTATCTTTTACNACGTGTCCACAATGAAGTCTCCTCGTCACTGTATCTTTTACTTCGTGTTCCAAGGGATCTCCAGTTTCTCCCGTTTTTTAAAAAAATCACACTTTAGTTTTCAGAATCTCTCCTAGTTGCGCTGGCTAGTAGATACCCCATTGTGTTGAATCATGGTGAACCGACGATTTCTTTTTCGTGGTTTCCTAATCTTCCGTTAGATAGCGGGTAAGGTTCGATTTAATGCAGCTCATGCGCAGAACCGTCATCGAGGGTCATGAAAACTGCAGAAGCAAAATTCATGTTGTGCTTGTCGACCTTACTTTCTTGCTTATCGTGTTCAGTGAAGTGCTTTGCTTCTTTCATTCTTTATAAAAATTTATTTACTAAGCCGTATTTTGGAATATTTTTGAAAGTTTGTGATTGAATTTAATTTATATGTGAATTTTAATGAGATATTTAGTTAGGGTCGTGTGCAGGTCGTGTGTTACCTTGGTTGAGATTCACACTCCTTAGTGAAGGAAATAGCGCTTTCATCGTAATTACAGAAATTTCGATGAGGTTTCAATTTTAAATCGCGCCTAAAAGTGGACCTGAACCATGTATTTTTATATTTTTCGATCTGCTGCTGGTATGTTGTTTTAGTTACCAGTAATCCGTGTATGTATATGGGACTTAGTGTTGTTGACATTATTTACTTAGCAAAATTTTCTAAACATGCCTAAATTTTTGTTTGCGAAGTATTTTTAGTTTTTTAGTAGAAAAGCAATTATTTTTGTTTCTAGAGGCTGTAGACCATTAGTTACTCTTATTTCTTCTGGCTTCTGCATTTTCTGTAACTTCAACTTAAATGATTATCTGTTCCTGTAAAATTTTAGTAGTTTGAAGATAATGTCATTAATTATTACAATATTTATTTCTGCAACTCAGTGCACCTTGCTCTTTTAATATATATTAATACTCTTTAAACTTAATTTAAGAATGAACTTCTGTATAGATTTGGTAATATTTCTTCTGTGGTGTATGGTTCCTTAGCAGATTAGAACTTTTTTAATGAGTTTTTTGCCAACACTTGCATGTATAGAAATTTCCCATATGGTGTTTTAATAGCATATTTTCAATTTCTGCCTTATTCTTATATTTTAATACTTTTGTTTGTAAGAATATTTTGTGACATTGCATTTTACTATCATAGTGTGTAATTTTTTTACATAATTGTATACATGCTATTTTAATAAAGAGCTATAAATTTTCTTTTGTTTATGTTAATATAGCCTAATATTCCCAAATTAATGTATGCTCTTAAGGAAGGAAATTCCATGCAATCCTTAATTTCCTTAAGTTACATATCTGTAGTAATGCCAGGTTGAGACATATTTGCCTTCTGGGATATTTGGAAGTGGAACTGAGCGAAGAAATCTTTTGAGAACAGTTCAAAAAGTATGGATAGTTCAAATGCTACTTCACTTGTATACACTTTTTATCAGTGATCTTAGATTAAAAGTTAAATATAAAATCATTTTTTCTTCTTTATAACTCTACTGATTCTTTCAGTTTTCAAAATCCTTTTCTGAAGTTTCTACATTATTGGTATTATTAGTTCACTTGTTTCTTCTGCTTCTTATTACTGCTATAATTGAAGTGTTATTGAATTAATTTATAATTTGACAAATGAAAATATTTACAACTCGTACAATAAACAGCTGATTATAATTCCTAATTGGGTGAATGGTGACTTGTCTGTCGGTTCAAGAAGTTCAAAATAAGAAATATATATTTTGTGCAAATTATTATTTATTTTTTATGGTATGTTTTTTTTCTGGTATATGATTTGAATCATTTTTTACTTAGTCCCTTTTACTAGTTTTATTAAATTTGTTGCTTAAGAATTTAATAAAATGAGGACTAATAAGAACTAAGCCTATAGACTTGCTTGACTGTAATTGTATAATTTTTAAAGAATAATTTATTATCTACGATTCTTTTTCACCTTCTTTTGGTAAGGGTTGTTTATCTTCCTTGGGATTTTTGTATTGGATCTACCACAAGACTACACTGCTTTTCTGTTCCCGTTATTCCTGTATTATTGACATTTTTTCCGTTGCATTTATTCAATCTTTTCTTGTATTTATTTGAGCATTTAATTCCTGCCTTTTTGAAAGAATTAAACCCTTAAATGTTGTATTTTCATAATATTATTAGAAATATTGTCATAATCATCTGAAAGGAATAATTGTAACATACTTTCTTCATAGTCAATCAATAATGAAAGTAATTGCTTTTGTTGTAAATCAATGAACAATGGTTCTAATGATTAAGTTAATAACAACCTTCCAGTTAATTTTTATGTTCAGTTGTAGAACTTTTGGTGTAGGTAGTGCGCATAAATTTCTTTTTGCTGAGAAACGAACTAACGCATGTAAGTGCAAAATATTCAGGGTCTTCAGCAAAATTTTTCAAGACTCAAAAATTTCAATTTAAATAGCACTAAAGAATTATGACTTGATTATTCAATAAATAAATAAACTTTAGTGTGAAAAAAGCAGTTGCAAACTGCGTATGATCACGTGGGGGATAATAAACCAAATTACTCTCCGGAAACAAGCAAGGGACCAACCCATCAATTCCATTCATGGGTCCATTATAGGAAATTCGATTAAAGAAGATCATTTTTCCCAAACCACCTGCAACTGAAATAGCACAAGAAAATCTTTTTAATAAAGTGTCATATTTTCATAAAATTTTAGACGAAACTATATTTAAGTCCCTCTACGAGTGTGTCAGTGTCATCCAGTGGTGGCGATTAGGGGGCCATGGGGGGATGTAGCAACCCCCCAACTTTACAAGGAAAGATAAAATTTTCATTTTAACCGACTAAAACTGAGAATTAACAAAAAAATTACACCATCCCCGATGTGGTAGTCACCAATTGTCTTTTCATTGGTTTATTTCATTATGTAAATCGTGGTCAGTTGAAATATGCAGAAAAAGTCATGTAAANGATTCCCAATCGTAGCTACTGGTGTCAGCTGGAATTATGGATTTAAGAAGGTGCCATCTTGTTTCCTTGCTATTAATTATTAGATACATTTCTTCAAATTTGAAAGTAAGAGAAACTTATTTGGCAACTGTAGTCATTATTTGTATTTTTAAAAGAAAAAAAAAGCTATGACAAGAAGAAAATTACATTACAACCATAAATGTGTGATATGAAAATAAAATGCGGGATTGTTGAGACACAAATTTTTGGACCTACATTCTTTGAAAAGATCATGCAATTTTTTGTCACTGTCTATTTTGCACTTCCACATATCAACTACTGTAATCTAATAATAAAAAAAACTATTGTAATGATTTCAGGTTTATTTTCAAAAATTAAACGTTGTTTCCTTCTTTAGTATAAGCTATTTTATTTTGTAGAAGTTATCAGGGATGCAAGTAAAATGTAGAAGTTAAAATCTGAAATTGTTTTTGGTAGCTATGCTGGAATTTGCGCGAGAGTAACTCATGGATGAGTGTGAGGTGGGGCAAGTGACGTGCCGCAGCCGAGCCCATGCACGTAGTTGGAGGCACAGAGGCACCTCCGCCCCACTTCCAAGGACCCAACTCCTCCACTTCAAACCATGCATCGTCTGCAGGTAAACTGCGGAACTGGAAGGGAAAGACAATTGTGGCACAGGTTTTTATTTAACTCCATTTTGATTCTCATTCTAAATTTGGATGAAAATTGATGTTGGTATTACTTTGATATGAGATGCATTTGAAAGGAGAACTGAATTAGGTTGAAATAATAACTGCAGTTGTTCAATCATGGTGGAGATCATAAGCAAATCACGCTGTCTCATAAATTCTAGTCGAGTAACAAAATAAAATTACGAGAAAACACTGTTTGGGATGGGGCTACTGAAACTGTGCCACAATTTAGTACAGATATAGAGGAATATTACTATTATTGCCTAAATAATAATAATAATCATAAATAAACATGCATAAAAATAGATAGTGGTATTTTTATTAGTTATGGTACGGTAAAGTAATCTGACAAATGAAACATTTGATTAGTGTTATGGTATTTATAGTTGCACAACTGCATAAAAATAAAGAAAATTTGTAATTAGAAGTGAGATAAAACCCTGTGTCTGACAGTTGTTCAGAGGGATCAATTTCTACAACTGGTGGTGAGGAATGGAAATATATTTTAATATTGAAACAATATTTCAAATAGGCTAATAAATACTTATTATTGTAATAATCTTGTTTTTATAATTTCAAAAAAGTAACTAAGAGACCAGTTTTCAATTTTTCAAATCTTTGGAAATCTCTCTTATGGAGGTCCTGAATACTCACCTTTCATATATTCCACAACAAATCAGAATCATCAGTTTACCACCCAACACATTGTAGGAGATGGGTTTCTTGTTTTCTTGAGTCAGTCTTGTTGATTTTAGGGGGGGGGGGATGAAATTGATTAGGGTTTTATGAATATTTAGACTGGTTAATTGAAAATCTTCTTGACCCTTTGTGTGTCTTTGAAATCAGGTTTTCCTGAGTGGGGAATTAAGATGTGTACACGGAAGAAAAATTAGGATCAGTGTGAAAAGAATTGTATTTAATGTCACAATGAGTTATCACAAAATTTTCTTTTAAAATTAAATGTAGGTTTAAAATACAAATAATTTTTCTTATGAAGGGATGTCAATGAAATAAAAGCCACTGAGATAAAACGTTTTGCTGAAACAATTTAAGAAATTATGTTTTTTCAACTATGTACTACATAAGTAATACTGACAGACATTGTGCTGAGGTAGTGTCTTTGCTCACCGCACTCTGCTGAACACAGGAGCATGTGTTCAATTCTCTGCTCAGCCAAAGTGGGTGAGGTTTTCTTCTGGTGTTTTCCTCTCCTACTTCAGATTATTCCCTGGCTACCCAATATCACTCCTTCCCAATTCCTTGGCCCAAATTGTTTGGTTATGTGGAAGAACAGACCTGGTAGCCTCATCCTTGTCTCATCATAAAAATAATAAGAATAACAAGATATTTATTCAGTCATAAATTCACAAATACAAAATTTGAACAAAACTTTCTAGCAGTTTTCTCTCATATGTAATGGCTAGCACAAGGAGAAAATTAAAATTAAATTTACATCTCGAACAGTCTATTCTTGACAGATGAACTAGGCGGCTTACCGACGTGGATCTCCATGGCTCTTATAGGATTAAATTATTAATTTATTTTTACTTAAAATCTATACTTTTCTATAGAAAACATAATACATACAAAAAATGAAATTCTTTATAACTAAAGGACAAGAAACAAGATTACAAATGGCATTTAATGTTATATAATTGGGATATAAAAATTGTTGTTTAGTTTTAAATTGACACTATAATTAATAGAATAGTGTGTAAAATACTAAATAATCATTAAAGTTTACATGATATTATTTACAGGTTTGTTTGTCTTATTGAAGGACATGCCTTTTATTGGCGTTTTTTTTTTTTAATTTATCAACATTATTACAATTTTTTTGATATTTCTTGGTTCCTGATTTAAGATTTTCAGACCTAAGGTGTTAAAAGAGTTTTTAAATATTTTGTTGACTTGAGGCCTAATGAAACGACCCTGTGTGGTAGATCTTCTAAAATGTGACTCCTTTGTACCTATATTGAAACTGATAATGTAAAAGATTATAAGTCTTTAAAGATAAAAAATAGGGATTTTAATGGAAGAATTTTTAGGTTTTGGAATAAGGGCATTGAAGAGTCTCTCTTAGCTTCAAAAGTCATCATTCTGATAAAGTGTTTGTGACTAATTTCTTAAGGTTTTAATGTAGCTTCATAAGCACTTCCCCGTAATTCTATACCTTAAATATAAAAAACACATGAAATAATGTATACATTATGTTTATTTATTACATGTGGATATAATTACATTTTCAAGTAGTACTTTATGTTTTTGTAAATCAATTTTTTGGGTTTCTGAAATATTCCTTCATGGACATGATCTTGTGGAAGAGGAACTGTACTTATTTCTGAAAAAATTGGCCTCGATTATTGTGGTAATATATTGTACTATCGGATTGCCATTCTTAGAGATTAGAGGAAATTTGGCTTCAGGTTTAATTGTTTTCCTCAATAGGGATAACACTGATAGACTTATTTGGGTTTCATTTTCTTGAACTTATTTGGAATTGCATGATAAACATTTAGATAGTTTATGAATTATTGCAGAAAATACATGTCGTTCATCTAGTCTTATCCTTTTTAACATACATTTCTTGGACTTATTTTCATTTTTTGTTATGTGATATTTGTTTCACTTTACTTGATGGTTTTGAAATAAGTAATTGTGCTAGGAAATATTGAACGTAATATCAGGAAATGGTTCTTGAGCTGAGGTCTGTTAAAATAATACTATTTATGTATGTGCCAATGTTTCGAACTATATTAGTTCTTCATCAGGGCTGAAGAGAAGAAATACCTCAGTACAATTTGGAGAAAATAAAAATTACAATTATGATATATAAATAAATAATAGATTGTACATATTACAAGTATTGAAGGTAGTTTTTCTGTGGAAATGACTGAGTTCTTAGATCCTGTTTGTATTTTATAATGGATAGTAATAGAATGTCAGGAAAAAGATATTTTTTTGTATTAACATGAGTGTTCAACCTCTTCCAGCTGATTCCCTGTCCAATTTGCCCACTGCGAGTGCAGGAGGTCAAGTTTTGGACTCGAACGGGAATGGCTGTTCAGAACCCAATGGAGTGGACGACCAGGAACAGTCAGTCACATCAATGGAGCAAGTCAATGGGAACTCCAGTGCCAGTGAAGACAACGCCAATAGAGCCTCGGCATCTGGACACATTCGGGTTCGACTGTCTCTCTCTGCTGACCGCACCAGACGGATTCGCAGCGAATGGCTAGCTGATGCTGGCCCCAGCCACCTGAAAGTACTCAACCGTTGCTCTGGACCAACTGGCAAACAGAGCTTTCGCTTGCAGTGGCACATCACCCAAGATGTCAGTGAATCAGACTGGATTGCACTGTGCTACACTGGTGAGTAACGATGAACATCATAGTCCTCCTATGCATTGGATGTGACACTTCCTATAAAAATTGTGTTTCGATTTTTGACAAGTGTAGACTGCATTAATTATTTTAAAACTTCTTGCTCCAATTGATTTAATGAATGTAATACATTTTAATTTGTTTTTTCTTTTGAAAGAAAAGAAAATGAAATTAATCTTTTTTGTTTTATTTAATTTTTTTTATCAAAAATAATAATGGAGTTTATAAATGAAATTTAAATATTTCTTCAAATATACAATTTATGGATTTTTGTCATTTTACCTAAATCTTTGACAAAATATTAATTATTAAGAAATTCATGTTAAAATCAAGTAAAATTATTTACCTAACAATATTCTGATCCATTATATATCTTCTCAAAGGAAGTGTTCTTATTAAAGTATGCATCTTTCTCACCTTATTTTTCTTGTTGACTTGACCTGATTACGAGGAGAATTTAAACTAGGAACATGGAATTTCTTTTCCTCTTCACTTATTTATCAGCACATTCTGGTCATCTACGATCTTTTTGAAAGGTTACCAGATTTTAGAAACAATGAAACGGTTCATTTTCATGTTGTTCTGTTTCAGACCAAGAACCGAAATGAGAGAGCAAAATAAACCCATTCCTTATAACAATTCGACATTGTCAAACAGATACGTCGAGGAAATAAAGAAACAACCATTCGAAAGGTTTACCATAATTTCATTATCGCGCCCACCAAATTAGGTAGGAACAACACTTCCCCAAGTTTCGGTACGACGTAGAATGTACTCTTCTTAACCATCTTCTTGTTTTGTATCCAACGCAATAGCTACAGAAGAAGACACCTTGTCTAAAAGCCCAGAGATACCCGTTTTGCAGAAAGAAGAATTGTTGTCAATTCCCCCATGAAAACGTATTAATTTTTACTGAAGTACAACGTCGCGTCATAATAGGCGCCGAGCAAGTTTTCTGCCACGACGCTAGAGTGTGCGCGTAGTTTCGCTTTGTTTTTGTCTAGAAAGAGAAACGCTAAAATGTATTTTCATAACTATCCATTGTCGACCACGCGTTCGGCACCGACTTTCGTGATTTATGTTGTGTTTTGAAAATGTTACGTATTTGCAATGACTTGGCGGCTCAACTATCATCGTAAAAGAAATTAAAAACCATCTCTCTCGAACTCTATGATCTGAGATATGTTTACAATTTCATATCTCTAGTAAAAATGGTCATTAGTGTGTCATCTGTTATCGCCAAACGGCCATGGATGGCCACTTCAAATGAATGGCCGCTTGGCGTTAATAGTACTCAATGGCCATTTTTACTATCCTGGCCCGGGTTTTTCACCGGTTTTCCTTCGGGTAGAGGCGGATTTCTTATACAAGATCTCTAGGCTTTGTCTAGGGGCGTGTTTATTGTAACGTTAAATCGTGAATTTAGTGTTATTTCAATTCTTATGGTTTTTAAACACTATACTCAGAATAATCTATAGTTTGTTAATAATTTGTACATGTAAATTTTTTGCGTTAAATTATAAACGTATTGACATTCTATTAGTATTACAACTCGCAGCTAATTTTTTATCTTATCTAGGAACTTTTGCTGAAATTTTGAATCCGCCTCTGACTTAGGGCCCTTGATCGGAATTGATGGGATGGTCCCTTGCTTGCTTCCGGAGAGTAAATTAGTTTATAGTCCTCCACGTGGTCATACGCAGTTTGTACAGTTTTTTGACAATAAATTTATTATTTATTATTACTAGAGATGAACAATTAAAATAGCAACTCCGTATTGCTCATGATCCAAAGATGTATTCAATCACTGTTTTATTCGTACGCGGGACACACTACTAAGTTAAAAACATTAGCACAAGGATGTTCCATAAGAAAGTATGGGCTTGCGAATGACGACTCATTACTTCCGATGCCTTGAAGAAACCCACGCTTGGAGGATCCTGACTGGGAGGAAACCCCTTGAACTTGCCCAGGGAATGCCTGAAAGAAGGATGAAAAACCCACAGCTATCAAAGCGAATTTATATAAAATAAAAAACAGATGAACAATAAAATTTGATGTGAAGTATCAAGAGCTAGTAAAAGTTTCTCGAAAAATTTGTTTTTTTAACCATAATAAAAGTTTGTTTAATTTTGTTATATTGATTTCGAAAATTATGTTTTAGAAGATTTCTAGATTTAAAAAGTAAGAAATAAAAATGACATGCGAATTATGAGTGCTGTGCACTGCTAGTCATTCTTAATCTTACATTAGGAAGTGACGACTCATTTTCTTATCATTTAAAAAAATTTACGAATGATATTTACAGTTAACCTTTGAGAGATATCGGTGGGTGAATTTTTAGTGAATCTAAGACGAATGCCATTTATGCCGCCCCCTTCAACCTCTATTATAGACGCAATATACCTCAAAGCTACGTTTTCTTAACTACAGAATGATCAAGACCAGCTATTTCGTGTCTTAAACTGTATACTCAGTTGAATAGAAACACGAGTACAAAATAAACTTCACCTCTTATTCGTAACTGCAATTATGAAAAATAATTTTTAAGACTGTCTACAACTATGGGGTCTAGTGGTAGCCAGGGAAACGCTGCGCACTGCAGGGACAAATCTCTTAACTCTGGGAATCCCAGTGGCGAATGTTCATTGGATGTGATTGATGTGTGTCGCATCCCTCGGTTTTCATCTCTTTTAAGGTATTATATCTGCCTTGACTGAAGTCAAGTTGTCAACTATTCACAAAACGTAGAAACATTCACCAAAGCAGTTCTAATGAATTAATTAATTATTCGGTCTAATGATTTTTGCTGGTGGATCAGGACAACTATTTTGTGATTTTAAAACTTGATAATATATTTATGTTTTCGTTCGGCTCTTCCTTTGACAAGAGTCGCGTTGTCTAAAAAATACGTGATGCGACTGCCATTTGTTAGAACATTATTTACTGCAGTTATTGGTGAATTATTCTCGTAAATCCCGCGTAAGGTATGAAAATCTTAACGTCTGTTTTAGTAGGATATTTTCGCTTTGTTAAGCTGTTTTAGTATAGGATATTTTTGCTACGTTGAGCCGTACTTGTGTCAGGTCATCAAAAAAAACAAAAAAAAACGCGAAAGTTTCTCTTTATAAACCCACGGTAATTTAATGTCAAATAATTCAAAATTTTGCGCTGTAAAAGTGTGAAAACTCATCGACACTGGATATGGAATGGTTCAAACTATAATTTGAAACATTTTTGGGGGTACTTAAACCTAGCTCTGACGAATATTATACCTTAAATGGTTTCAGTAAAGTATTCTTTTCTCTTCATTGAGTTCCCTTAGTACCTCTCGCTATTTCCGTGTGCTTTCCAATATGCTTGTCACCTCGCTGGATGTGGACGCGAGAGAAGCATCCCTTCTATCGCATTGCTTCCTTACCAAGGTTACTAAATTAACGACTAAGGCCGAATTTCACCAAATTCGTTGAATGTCTTAAACGAGATTTTCTGTGCTGTATATCGTGATTATCGAAATGCGTGTTCCGCCAACTTCGATTTACGAGAAATTCGCGATTTATACTTAAACGCTCGGAGACCCTTCGATTACTTGCGCAAATCGCGATTTTCTACAGTACTGCAGAAATATGGCGTCCATTTTGCTTGTTTGCTCGAAATTCGATTAATAGTTTATGTTCAGTGGCACAAGTAAGCAATTTCGAATTTACGGTAGAATTTACTAGTTGTCGATGCACGTGCTCTAAATTTTTAAAACTGGTACTTCACATGAAGGTCAAAATACTCTTTTCAATGTGTCCCAAAATCGGCTCCAACGATTTTGCTTAAATTTTCTGTACGTAAGGTACAATTAGTATGCATTACATTCGCATTAGCGGTATTTCACTTGAAAGTTTGGTATAGACGCAGTAAAATAATTTCTGTCTGCTACTCTTACACATTAGTTTACTGTTTCAAGAAGGTTGAATTATATTTATTAGTGTAAATGGACCAAGCAGACGTAGAATACACTTTTTTGTAAACTGAAATGAAAGATATGATAATGGTAAAATACATAGGACAGCAAACGCACTGCAGATACGAAAATACATCAGTTACTGTCCAGAACGAAATTACATTTACTTAACACTTTTACAATATTTTGTGTCACTCTATGCTGCAGATGGAGAAACGTATATGAGAAAGTATGTGCAATGGTTTTGCATCACTAGTTTTTAAAAAGATGTTTTATTTATTTTTTCCCTCCCGTGAGCACGGCTCGTATTCGGGGATTTCCCATTCAACTCTGTCAACAGGCTAAAATTCAATCGAATCCAGGATGTCAGCATAGCCAGTAACGAGACGTAGATTACTTGTCCCGACAAAATGTCGCTCGTTCCGAGTATAGCAGCATTCGGCGACTACGAACAGCTTTTCCAATTTTAACGAAAATGGTGTTAAGTTTTCTAGCATACGTTTATTACAATCTCGATGAAAAGTTTTGAGTATTTCAGTACTACGTCTTGAGAAAGTTGGACATCAGCTAAGAATTTTATGACGATGGATTTTATCACTCCACGTTTACGTATCCAATCATGTTATGGTATTTTTTAAATTCAATTTTCCCCGTCATCTTCGGTTTTATTCGTATAAAATAAGGATTTGGTCTCATTTCGCTCGTTTATTGTTTTTTTAAAGTTGGTATTGCAATGAAAAAACTCCTTGAACCTGAGCTCAAAAAATTGTTTTTCCCCGAATACTCTGTAAGAGTGAAACCCAGTTTCCTTGGCACGAACTAGGGCAGGAATTTGGGTTCAACCCCCCCCCCCTCCTCGTGATTTCTTTGTTTTTCGTAAAAAACGTTTTTTTTTGTTACGTAAATGCATTGTTTCCAAAATATTCTTGGAGGATCGTAAATTACATTATTTTGCATTAAATTTTCCATTCTCCCGTATCCTCCAGAGATCTGGGTCCCCTGCCTGGATTCGCCACCGCATTGGTGCGAACAATCCAGAAAGGAACGACTTGTGTATTGTGATGAGAATGCTGCTGCGAATGGAAGGAACCACATGGAATTTTCCGCTACAGCCCCAGCACTTCTTCCTTCCTCCCTCCCTTCCTAAGCCGCAATTACCCCTCGGAGCGACACCCGCGCCTGGCGTCCACA
Organism: Laupala kohalensis; assembly: GCA_002313205.1. Classification (NCBI taxonomy): domain Eukaryota; kingdom Metazoa; phylum Arthropoda; class Insecta; order Orthoptera; family Trigonidiidae; genus Laupala; species Laupala kohalensis. Next base: position 19,596 of record NNCF01127917.1, on the reverse strand, counting down.
TTGGGTGAGTGGCTGGTTGGCGCGTCGCCTGGTGGCGCTCTGCCATCGCCCTTCTGCTGACGACGACTAAAGACCTTCATCGAAAGAGAACCGACAGCTAAATCCACAACTTTGGAGCACGCAATTTCTCATAACAGCAACATTTCCTACGCACAAATTCTCATAGCTCCTTTTGACACCAGGTGTCCTTCGGTTCTTCCCTCTTTTTGGTGAAGAAGGGAGGGGGACGCGACACAACCATGTGTCTTACTATACTCAAAGTCATCTTACTTTACCTCCAGAAATTCAATTTGAAAAAAGAAACATGAATGGAAATGCACTGTGTTTATTAGTTTATTTCGTATTAGGCGCAGTAAATTACTTTATTGTCCTCAATGTAGTCATACGCAGTTTGTAACAGCTCTCTTGACCGTAAATTATTTGTATATTTATTTATTTATTGTCAGTCTAACTGGCTTGATGTCGGTATACAACCTGTACTCAATGTAGCCAACGCTCTTACTTCGCCATCGTCCAGAAGAGTAATGATAAGGGAACCTCGCGTTCTGTTGGCAAGATGTTCGAAATTGAATTCATGACCAACCTCGGACAACAATCAATTCACTTCCTCTAGTGGCGCTGTTCTGTTCTTTCTGCATCGAGCGTGTGGAACGAATACTTTGTGTCTTTGTTTGTTGTGTTATTAACTTTTAATTCTCTAAGCAAATAGTCGCTTTTGTGTACTATTAATAATTGTTTGGATATTACTTCCACTCTTTGTGACCACGCTTTTCCTGAAAATTCCATACCCCGCTTTCCTTGAAATTTTCGGTACGTTATCAGTAAAACTTGAGAGTAAATTCACTGGGCACATGATTTTGAGTAGTGAGGTTTCTTATCTCTTCTTTAATAATGCCCATTCAATTGAATATGGTTTTCCCGAATTACTTCGATTTGCACCGTGCTTCGTAAGTAAAAGATGTAGCGGGACGGTTTAACCTCACATTATCAGCTTATGAGAATGACATTGTGGACCGCTGCCTGCACGCGAGTGAGTTGCAAGGATTTGTTTCGTAGAGGTTGGCAATTTGCGTAAGGCAGACATATTGAATAATTTTAGGCAAAGTATCATGACTTTGAGTATACAGCTGATTCAGCCGATTATGAGGAATTGGGTGTAGTATTTTCTGGAAGTATGAAAAATTCCGCATTATATTTCCACCCCTGACTGTTCTCTATTGATTAAGGGCTGGAGGTTATCGAACTGCTGTGTGTGGCACGTCAGCGGCTTCGTTTATTCACTATTTAGGATAATGGCTGCTGGAAAACTCAGGAAAATCGCCTCCACGCGATAGACGATTGGCTCCCCTTCATCTCAATGAACCATTCTGTACAGTGTAAATTTAAATGACGGATCGTTCATAAATAACGTCACGCNCGATCTTTCAGGATTTTTCCCCCCCCCCCCCCTCTACCCACCGTGTCACGCTTCGTCACGTTAAAGCAAACCTCTCGAAATGAAGTCACCAAACGACCTGCCCCTTCGCATCATAAAGAAATCTTGTTTGTGGACCAGAATTGGATAATACGACCCAAAACAAAGTAATTCCTAAGGGAGTCGCCTCATTTGAGGAGTGTAGTCTCTATGAGACCACAGTGGTCTTTGGATCTCGCAAGTTGAATGTTGATGGAAGACTGGTCCGGGAGGCGAACGGGATGACACCGTTGGTAAGCGCAGGAGCGCGTTAAGCTCACAGTCCCGTTCGAACCTCGGTCCCGTCTCCCATTTTCATTCAACGTAACATAATTAATCATAAAGAATGATAAACGGCAATTAAAAGAGAAAATATTATCATTTGTATCTTAAGATTATAAATGTCGAAGGGGTCACACGGAGAATATGGTACGTAACGGATTGTAAGACTGTTGTTTTCATCGTAGGAAAATTTGCCTGTATTGAAACAATTTTAAACATTCATGGTATATAACATAATGTAACGCCACGCTTTTTAAAATACCCCTCATAACGAACCGTCACGTTTTGCCAACTCTGCCCCCTTTCCTTATACCGAGACATAATTTATGACGATCCTTTATATTTATTACTAGATTTCATTTAAATGAGAGAAGAGTTAAATTTTCTGTTCTTATGCGCTGAGGGATGATGTTTCTGGCAATGATTCTCTAGGCACCTCTGGTGTAGGATATAAATACGAGCCAACAGTGGCGGATCTAGACCGTAATCAAGGGGGGGGGGTCTAACCGGGGAGCATTTTTGTTTAAAAATTATGGTTTTACAACGCAAATTTTGTAAATATTACCTTTAAATAAAATGCATTTTATAAATAATTAACAATTATCTTTTAATGATAACAATTATAACGAATCACAATTATTAATCTGGTAACACTTTTACAAAGTATGCCATTTATCAACTTCAATTTTATCTGTTAAAGAATTCAAGTTCAAGGGGGGGGGGTTATAACCCCCATAGATCTGCCACTGCGAGTCAATATGGGATTTGATACACTTGAATAGACATGATTAAGGTTCATAACAAGCCCTTGAATAAACATTCTAACATTCTTGACCGCTTGATATTGCAGAAGTTACTGAGGATGGATTAAGTATACCCGAAATGTTGGCGAGATATGTATTGGTTTCTCCTTTTGTATCCGAACCTATTCCTCAAGGTACTACCCCTGTAATATCCGCATTTTTTTCATTATCAATATAGCGTACTTGGGCGGGGACCTGAGGTATAGTCTAGCTGCCATCTGAAAAGTTACCAAATTTGGGAGAACTGCCAACCTACACTATTGATTCCCTCTATGTCGTAAATTACTCGTGTTAGTGGTATTTTCATCTTATACGTTGTATTCACTACACCAAACTTGACAAAATAACTCTAGGAGAGCCTGTCCTTAAAATACTATTTTTTATCCTTTGTAAACACGAAATTAACATTTCTATTTACAAAATACGTAGCGTAAATTATCCAAATTATCTTAATTTATTGTTCTACTTTCAACGAAATTCATCTTACGGTAGTGTCTTTGTTGTTTCCATAGTGTTTGTACACCCGAAAGGTATATATAAGTGCTAACCAAAGATGATTTTAATATCAAACTACAATCCAAGTCTTAACGAGTGCGGGGGTTTTTGTTGTAAAATATTGGTGGTGGCTGCCCTGAAACACCACTCGAGTCCGCCATCTTTGTTATTTTTGGTATCCAAACTACCGATAACTTGAGTATAGTGGCAGATTTAACACGTTGGCTTGCGGTTTCGAACATATTGCTTACAAATCGTAACTACTGAAGCCATCGAGGTTAATAACTATTGTAGTAACGACTGTCGTTCTTAAATTCGAGTCTAGTGAGAATAACGTCCGCTCTGGCTGCCGAGCCGAAAGGGAGGGCGCGGGGTTTGCTTCTTTATACTTTTTTTATTACGAACGGGATGGCGCAGTTGGTAGGCGCATGAGCGCGTAGAGCTCAAGGTCCCGGGTTCGAATCCCGGTCCCGTCTCCCATTTTCATTCGACGTAACATGATTAATTATATTACGAAGTAAATGTTTTTGGTTTAGCGACAAACACTGGTTGAACCGCCATTTCCGGAGGTCAGCTCTGGGACGTTCTCATGGGACGGATTCTGTACGATTACATAGATTCGACGTAGTGACATTTGACGTACTATCTCCTCGTTTGTCTTATTAGCGAAGGGAAAAACCGCTGACGAGATGATGCTTCAATGCTGAGAGATAGTACGGATAAGGTGAAGAGTTTTTGTCAACCGTGTCTCGTCTTTAGAAACTGAGATGGTATCTCGTCCTTTCGTCTTCCTTTGTCTACTGGCGCACTTGTGTTTCTCTCTACCTGACTCTGCAAGTTTGTAAATTTCTGACACTAATGTGTATTCGTGCATGCCTCATCAGGCAAGGAAATAAAAGGATTTTACCTTTCCCCCTTCCCCCTCATGTATTTAAGTTACACGATCTCCATCTTTTTTTTTTTTTTAATTTCGATAAACTGGTGAAGGTGTATTTACTTAAGGCTAATATCCTTCTACACATCAGAAGATCACTACTACTTCCATAGCGATTTCAACCTTGCAACACTATTTCGTGAGAACAATAAAAAAACTTTTCTTATGAGTATCGTGCAGAACGCAAATATGTCTTGCAATGATAAATATAACTAGCATTACAATTATAATTCCAGAGTGAAAGGGTATGTTTGAGTTGATAGAAAGAGTGCCGAGATTCTATGGACGCATTGCCTTCTCCACAGCACCCTTTAGCAGCGCGAGAGCTGTCATGTTAGTGTAGAATAGCGAAGCAATAGCGACTGTACGGGAGTCTTACCAAAAATTTAATATCAAAATGGCGAGTGTTAAGGCTGTAATAGGTAAATAGGATAAACAATACATATTCAATGTTACGGTATGCTTAAATAAAGAAATATACTTTAATGTCAAAGAAGCTGTTGTAAGCTGCGTATGACCACGCGGGGGATAATAAACAAAGTTACTCTCCGGAAACAAGCAAGGGACCATCCCATCAATTCCGATCAAAGACCCAAGGGCAGCGGGGGATTTAATATTTATGAAATAAATTATTTAATAAATACGTACTGTTGTCCATTTATTATTCCAAAATGAATAGTAGATATTATGTGCAGTAAAAATTCGCGATTAATAATAACAAAAGTATTGAATGACATTCCGTCACTACTCGAGGGAAGACCAGAGAAAATTCCGGGCTAGGATGGTGTTGCAGAGACAACCACACCAAGGTAGCGTACAGTTAGAAATAAACTATTGTAGATAAAAAGGATTAAAAGCAACATGCGTGAAATAAAAAAAATTAATCACTATCAAGAACACTATAACAATGACGTGATAAAATATAATCGAAGTTACATGATCCGAAGACATGGAAAACATTGTTCATTGAGAAATTGAATCTCTCATTATACAGGTTCTCTAGGTTTTGCCTAGTGGCGCGTTTATTGAAACAAGAAATCGTGAATTTAGTGTTATTTCAGTTCTTATGATTTGTAAACTCTATACTCAGAATAATCTATAGTTCAATAATAATTCGTACATGTAAAATAAATTTTTGTTGTTAAATTACAATCATGTTGATGTTCTCTTAGTATTATAACTCGTAGCTAACTTTTCATCTAATCTAGGAATTATTTCTTAAATTCTTCAATCCGCCTCTGCATTAGCCCCCCCCCCCCAGTATAACGTTTCTTTGAACTAGAATTTTTCTCGGATATTTAAACGCACAACCTGTTATATCGTGTTTCTGATTTGCACTTCTTTGGACAGCGCGAGTATGTATTCCGTCATGGAATTGCTAGAATTGCCGAAAGCGAACAAATGAAATAGTGAGAGCGTCTGTTCTTCAACCTTGAGTTGCAGCCTTATTTAAGTTGGCAGCAGCGTCTATCGAAAAGCGAATAATGTGAATGGTAAATGTAACGCGAAGTCCCCGTTTTACAGCTTTAGTTATACTCGAAGACATATTTCTTTGCCTCTAAGAAAAATTCAACTTAGGAATAAAAAAAAACAAACATGAACGTAATCGCACTGCGTTTATTGGTTTATTTTGTATTAGTCGCAGAAAATTACTTTATTCTCTCAACTTGGTCGCAGGCAGTTTGTACGAGCTGTTCTCTTGACAATAAATCGTTAATTAATTTTTTAATCTATTACCAACCTAACTGGCGGGTTTGTTTACAGTTTTGCGAACGCTTTTACTTCTCCATCGTCCATAAGGGTAATGATATTTGTACCTCACGTTCTATTCATGCACTCTTCTTTTTCCTTCTACATCGAGCATGCGGAACGTAACCTTGTGTCAGTTTGTTGTGTTATCAAATTGTATTTGTTTACAACAAATAGTTGCTACTGTGATTACAATTATTATTTATTTGGATGTAACTCGTAGAAGTTGGCAATTTAGCTTAATTTGGATGTAACTCGTGTTAGGCAGCCATTTAGCTTAATTTTGGGCAAAGTTACGTGACTTGAAGTACACGTGAGAAATTTTCAACCGCGAGGAGCCAGTCGCCGCGAGAAGATGGAAAAAAGTGAGGAGGCAGATACAGGATGCGCGTGTTGTGTTGAAGGTAATATGAGCGGTCAGACGACGTTTTTGAATGTCCTTTTTTGTTCTTTATTAAGAGAATAAACTATTTATCCATTCGTCAAAATTATTTGGACCTTTCGGGACCAATATTGGTATAGAACTATCTCGGTGTTGGACGATATCTTATTAATAAAGCCTTTGGAAGGACGGTGTTTAAATACATTTCTTATAAAATCTGTTTGGGAACTATCATACGTCACAAATGTAATACAGCAAATTAAATAAATAATTGAATATTTGCGACGTGTTACGGACGAGGTATCGTGAGGGGTTCGTCAATAAAAACAATATATTAATAACTCGCCAATGTTTCGGTTTTTATTTGAAACCTTCTTCAAGGCTAATAACACAAACAGGTGACTATTACTACCAGGACAATTGAAATTAATTAAACACAAAATCATACATAATGATACAGACAAACAAGAATTCAAACAATACAATATTATATTGAAACCTGACGACGACTTAAAACGAAAGTCGGAACGTTGTGAGTTTTTATCACGAAGTATATACTGTTCGTCCGTTAAAGGTTGTAAGTCTCGAATTATTTATTGAATTTGATTATATAATGGACGTTAATTGTAGTAGAATGTAATAAAGCAAAGAATGGTACAAAATTTGCTTCCATCCCGGACAATTAAGAAAGTAGTAACGTTAACAGCTAGGTGAAAATTGCGACGGATCGGGACTCGAACCCGGGACTTCCTGTTTTGACCGCAGGTGTGCTA
>NNCF01127917.1:0-12631 GCA_002313205.1 Laupala kohalensis | reverse complement strand
AGGTCCCGGGTTCGAGTCCCGGTCCGTCGCAATTTTCACCTAAAGGCTGTTAACGTTGCAAACACTCCTCCACGAGTAGGTACTCGGAAGTTGTCAGTTAAAATTAAGAAAGTTTTTCAAAGAAAACTCCCGAAACTAGTGAACTATAGTAAAATAGTGACCACTCTTGAAACATGTTTCAATTTAAACGTTGTAATTAATGATCCGCAGTTCTTAATTCTCCATAATTCATGAATGACTATTTGTAATGTAAACGTAATAGAAAGTTCCATGAATGGTTATGTGTATAACTGTCACCTGACACACACCTATCATTTTAATGTGATGTGCATTGAGTGAGTGGTAAGCGTTCGTTTGCATATGTGCCTCTGTGTCACATGAGCGAAGCAATTTACGAAGCCTCATCCGATTTCCATCAGCGAAGGACAGATGCCGAGCGAGTCGCGTCGGTTGCGGCTGATGAATTTATGCGTCGCAACTGCCATCTGCCGGGGCGGAGAGACACTAATACTGCCTTTTAACAAGTACGACGTGGCGGAGGAGGACAATTATTCTGTGTAGGAAATCAATAGAAATTGAAAAGTTGCCATTTAAAAAATTTACATTGTTTGTTATTTTTGACTCCCCAAGGATAAATTATTGTTGATAGTTAATTGTTCTTACATGTTACGTTACTGTTGTAGAAGAAAGAGATTTGAGTCTTATAAAAAACTAAGCTATTTAAATGTACTCTTGTTTATTTATTTTTAAAGAAACCTAATATATATTTTGAGGAAGTACTGAGTAGGAAATGCCTACTAAAAGTGTATGTTAAAAAGTATTAAAATATTATCGAATACTTATCTACTGCTGTTATTTTTCAACTTCCGAGTACCTACTCCTGGAGGAGTATTGGCATCGTAAACGGCCAGGTGAAAATTCCGACGGACCGGGGCTCGAACCTGGGAGTGCCTGCTCTAGTCGCAGGTGTGCTATCCACTGCACCACCCGCCTCGACTCCTGAAGTCCGTACACAACTTCCACCCGGTCTGTTCCGGTGAATCTGGGTCACATCTACATTCAGGGGATAAGTGACCACAGGCGGCTCCCATGCTGGGTTTCTTCGAACTACGTGACGGATGCCATTTTAACTGTCAACTTCCGAGTACCTACTTGTGGAGGAGTGTTTGCATCGTCAGACCTTCATATGGTGTGAGGATTAGAAGAGTTGGATAAAGGGAAGAAGAGTTGCGGGGGCCCCAAATTCTGTCGGCGATCCTCTTCTTTTGCATTTGCTCTTATCGGATTTTTGATTCCTATTTGAAATGAAATCTTTCTTGTGTACATAGTAGACTACTTAAATACATTATTTAAAATTTTAAAGTTTGTGTATTGCATCATTATGTTTTTGTCTTCCCACACAGCATAATTTCTTGGTAATGTGTACAATTAGTTTGAAGGTAATTTGATAAATATTTACCATTGCTGTGTGGTTTAATTTAGCCGAGTATTATGGAAAATAGCTACATGAATCTTCGTAGCATATTCTGGAGAAACTATACCTGTGACAAGTCATATTACGATACTGATGGGTTTAGCAAGACTCTCAAAGATGTGCATGGCATCTACTGAGGAACTAATATTCCTATATGTTTAATGTTGAACGTAATAATTTATTTTTACGTGAAATTAATAACGTTGTATGTTGAATTTGAATAATTAGGATGAAATGCTTAATACAACCATGTATAACGGTTTGCATCTCATTGATACAGAGTGATTCAAAATTAATATTACACAGTTATAGGTGTTGTAGAGGCGACTCAGGACAGCAATATATGATAATAAACCCATGTCTGCAAATGCGCCGTTTGGAAGATAAACGACTTTGAAATAACGTCAAAGGATACGCTGCACGTGCATCAACCCACTCGTACCTGCAGTGAACTACAACATACGCTCGAAGTGGCGACCACGAGTTTCGTTGCACAAGGTGTACCTGCGAACAATGTTCATATACACACGGTCCAAAAGTCCGGGAGTGTGCTGAATGAACTCCGCTGCAGCCGTGACTCGGCAAAGAGATCGTCCTGTGACTCCACAGGGGTCACGTAAACAATACTCTTCATGTAGCCCACAAGAAAAAGTCCAGAGGTGTTAAATCAGAAGGTCGTGATGGCCAACGAATCAGTCCACCGCGACTTATCCACCTGTCTCCGAATGTTTGGTGAAGGTGCTGACGAACGTCCCGTGGAAAGAGGGCAGGCGCACCATCATGCTGGAGCCACATCGTCTGACGGATATGCAATGGCACATCCTCCAAATGCTGCACCAGTACGCCTTGCAGGAAGGTCAAGTAGCTGTGACCCGTTAGACGGGGCGGTAGAATACACGGACCAATCAGATGATCATGGATAATACCAGCCCACACATTAATACCGGAACATGTTGAAATCGATGGGTAAGTGTGGCAAGTGGGTTTTCCTCATCCCAAATGTGGCTGTTACGACGGTTGAGCAGACCTTCGTTTGTGAAATGCGCTTCATCCGTGAAAAGAATGATCAGAGGAAAGTCTGGAACGTCAACACAACAATGTAGGGACCACCGTAATCAGTACGTGGCGCAAAATCAGCTGCACCCAATTCCTGCACCCTCTGGAGGTGATATGGGTGAAGTTGCTGTTAATTGAGAACTCGGCAGACGATGCTCTGGGATACATTCACGGTTCCTGCGATGTTGCACGACTGATGGACTGGCACGACCCGGAAATCGTTTGTAATACAGGCGTTGTGCTAATCGACCATTTCGTTCACTTTCACCGTAGATGTCGGTGTACTCAGAAAATGTGTACTCTGCCATTTTGTAATGCACCGTCTTTCTCGATCGCTCTGTGGCAACTGATGTCCACGCGCTTCTTTTTATTGGATTGTTCTCTGATGACACGTGGCATGACGTCACACAAGACATCACGTGGCACGAGACACCGCCCCCTGGCAATGTGTGTTGTCTTCCATAGTTCAAAGTCGTTTATCTTCCAAACGGCGCATTTCCGGACGTGGGTTTATTACCAAATATTGCTGTTCTGAGTCCCCTCTAATAGGAATTCTGAATCATCGTGTATAGGCGAGGTTTTGTCACTGACTGCCACCAAGAATGTTTCCTTCCCATCTAGGTCGTCAAAACTTAAAAAAAATCAATATGAATTAAATTAACAATTAACACAAATAATCGTAAAATGTAATCGATGCGTAACACAATCGATTCATTTTCGATTAAACGTGCGAAGGAATTGCCAGTTTGGATCGGCGCCTAGTGAAGTGTTAACTACAACCTACTTCATCTGCTACTGTACATCGTGTGAAAATGACTCTTTCCGCTTTTGAACTTTCGCCGAGTTTTGTGGACGTCTTTATGTTTTTTACTTGTAATATTTGTTAAATGGGAAGTGTAGCTTCGTGCTATTGATGCTTATCTACATGGAGCGACAGGAGGTAGGAGTTGGGTGTAAGGCTATGGTTAGTAGCTGGGTTTAACAACAACGTGGCCCACGTGGAGATGTTAGTAATAGTAAGAGTCACTGATACTAGTAGTAGTAAGAGTTGGATAGAAGAGGAGAAGTTCGCTTTTCAGTAGTCACAGCTGTATGAACATGGACATTAATGTGAAAAGCTACAATCTGGCCTCGCAAGGAATTAAACCCGGGATGACTTGGTGATGAGCAAGAAAACTAACACCTAAGCCACCGGAGAGTAAAGATAAATTAATCATAAAATGTAATGGATGCGCAACATAATCGATTAATTTTTCGATTAAACGTACGAAATAACTGACATTTGTTCAGATCGCCATTAAATCACCCATGCCTATTTAATCATACTACTACCTAATCATCATACACAATATCTTGTGTATACCTGTTTTCACTTTAAAACTTCATCTAAGTTTTGGGGATGTCTGTGGCGAAATGGTTAGAATTTGAACTGTTTTATAGCTCTCGCAACGAAATGAAACGTATGGAACGAGAACGCGGTGTTGTCATGCATGTGCTGCAGGTGAGTGGCCTAACGCCCTTTCCAGACGACATGCCATGGCATCCACACAAAGGCTGTTCTAAGCAGTTGAAAAACTAACTATTTATTTATTTTATGCCTTTTGGCGAGGTTCAGATCATGAGGCCTGCTCTTCCATCTAACCGTTGGATTTGGGAAGGAGAGATGTAGGGTTGTCGAGGAACGTAAGGTACCGAACCGACATGTGTCTGGAGTAGGTGAGGGAAGCCCCAGTTGAAAACCTCGCCTATTTCGACCCAGCAGGGTTTGAACCCACACTCCACCGCTCAGCCAATGGGATCGTGGAAGCGAAGTCGCCACCACTACACCACCGCTGTCGGTTGAATTTCAGTTGCTGTTCTTTCAGCCAAAGGTTAAAAATCAGGTCCTCAGTCCGTCACAGTTCGCTCAACAATTGCTGTGAGTTCTACGAATCGGTTGATGTAGGCGGCAGCATTGGAACGTAATCTCCAAAAGATTACGTAACGGGTATCACTGATTGATCCGCCATTTCCGGAGGTCAGCTGAGGGACGGCGTATGTACGTGTGTTGGGAACGCGTGCTGGTTAAGAGGCAGATGTGCGTGTGGAATCAGTGGCGACGGTTCGCACCGATGCGTCCACCCTCCCCCCTTCCTGCTGTCGCCGACGAAGGCTTCGAATCAATCGCTTTTCCGATATCCGGCGCTCCTTTTGACCAAACGAACGCTACAAGATTTAACTCACGTCTATTTAACAAATATTTAGAATCGTTGAACAAGTATAAAAGTATCGCCACTCGTTAACTTTCCGATTAAGTTTTTGATACTGTAGTGGTTTCCCCTAAATTGCATTTCAAAGTTGCACTGCGTGCAGAGTACGCCTAGGAGCCAGTCTGGGTGTTAGTGTGCGATGAAAAATTCCCACCCCACCGAGGATCAAATCCCGGTCATCGAGCCAGCTGACATTCTAGTAGGTTTTATCATTCGTATACAAAATGACATTGAATAAATTTAATAATAATATTGTCCAAAAAGCAGTTACAAACTGCATATGGCCACGTGGAGGCCAATAGACTAATTTACTCTCCGGAAGTAAGCAAGGGTCCATCACATCAATTCCGATCAAGAGCCCTAAGGCAGAGGCGGATTGAAAAAGTCAGGAAAAATTGCTAGATATGAAAAAAAAGTTATTCTTTTAATAGTATTGATTTATAATACTATTGATCATTATTGATATTGCCTACTATTGATACAGTGTGATTACTATTGATATTGATTTATTACTATTGATACAGTGTTATAAAACTATTGATTTTTTTAGATCTATCGTGTTTATTAATTTACGAATTATCGTATTTATAAATTGTTTATGAATACTTCATTAATTCGCGTCGAATTTTTGGAAATTTGTTTCTCTACATTTAATTTTCATTGAATTGTTAGAATCATTTAAAATTTCGTTGTTTAAAAATATTAATAAAGAAAATGTTATTATTTGTATGTATAATTTTTCTTCTCGTGATTAATTTCGTGTATTCTCATTCTCTACATATTGGCATCTGTGTTGCCAAAAAACCAAACACTCGTTCACGTAGCATGTTCGTCACGAACGAGGATCGCACCTCTAGTTTCGTGACGAATAACGGTTTTAGTGAGAAGTGTCTGTAAAGAAAGCGAGCGATTGCAACGCCTTCATTTCGCGAATAAACCTTCGAAGCGTGGAAACATTTTTTTATTTTGCGGGGCTTTAGGACTCGTCAACGTCAAGATAAAGAAAGGCGTGGGAACGAAGACGAGACGCGTTTAATTGCGAGTGTCACTTGACCTTCCGCTTTCGCCGTTGTTGTTGCCTTTGGTATTCAACCGCGTCCGTCCGTCCGTGCGCTGCCGCAAATTCCTTTATGAATCCATTAGAGCTGAACACCACTGGCTCAGGAAGCCGCTGCTCTCCGCAGTAATCTCCGGCTCAAGGCTGCTTCTCCTCTTCGCTGCAAAGAGGCTGATGGCAGTGTTTTTCACAGTGGGTCCTAGGATTCCTTCACGAGGGGCAAAACATCGCTTGCTTTCTAGCGTCGACCAGCTTCTTTCCATCGACATGTAAGTAGCTGGTTCCTTCGGATCTACCTCTACGCCGACAGCGGTGGTTGCGTCTTCGCTATCAGGATCCCGTTGAGCGGTAGAGCGCGGGTTCAAACCCTGCTCGGGCGAACTAGGTGAGTTTTTAGGTTTTACTCTACGGGAATTTCAGGATATATTTCGTTGGAAATTATTTGTAACAAATAGTTAGAAATGCGAAGTATCGCCTACAAAATGTACTCTGAGAAGAAAAGATTTTCACCCCGTTAACACAATGAGCATTGACATTTTAAGTTTTGTAAATTATTTTCCCAATACAATAAATATGTTGATAATCTTTAAAGCGTGAGGTATCTACAGAAGAGAGAGCTTACGAATAATCAGGTCTGAACAAATCAGTTACGAAATCCGTGTTCCGCTCAAGCAAACTTCGCGCCGTGAAACGCGCCATCTACAACTAGTTGCGAAGCAGGGAAAGTGTCCACAGCGAACGCAGTCCGTGGAGATCCAGGCGATGGTAAAAGCTGCTAGAATAGTCACGAGGATCTGTGCATTGCTCATTCCAGGCGCTTGTGGACGGTGGCTGCTGAAATCTGGAAACAATCTTCCTGGAAATCCTATTCGTAATCATTGCTTATTTACGAATTGTAATATTTATACTCCATATTGTTGACCCCAAATTTTGTAATATAAACTGGTCGTCGAGACTGGGTCCAAGAAGAGGATAAAAACACTATTTCATAGTGCCGACGTTTCGAAAATGTATATTTTCTTCATCATGGCCACACACAACAAGGTCTACAATTAGTCGATATGCTTAGGCAATGAATATACACTAACAAATAATACAACTCACTCCTGCCTCATAATCACAAAACATACAACTCTCATACCATAACCCATACAACAACCCACAAGCAAAAACCCCGTCCTGACCCGGGTTTTTCTCCGGATTTCCTTCAGGTAGTGGCGGATATTTTTTATAAAGATTCGCTAGGCTGTTGCCTAGTGATGGCATCAATTGATATAATTTTTAGCGAATTTAGTGTTATTAAATAGTTACGAATTATCAACAATACTTTCCGAATGATTTATAGCTTCATAATAATACGCAACTGTGAAATGACACTTCTTTGTTTTATTAAATACAATATTTGTTGGTATTTGTTAATACTATAACACGTGTCGAACAAATTTTTATCGTTAGGAGTATATTGAAATGTTAAATCCGCCTCTGTCTTATCCCCCAGGGGATTCATGTAAATCTCCCAGGGGATTTACATCTAGTAAGTACGTGTTTGGCAAACATGGGGCCCCGAGCTGCGTCTGGCATTACTTCCACTTGTGTAAGGCTCCTTCCTTTCTCTTTCCTGACCTTCCTTGGTCACCTCTTGTTCTTTTCGATCCCGACGCTATTAGGGCTAGGGTATCTTTCATTTTCCTATTTCTTCTTCTTTAAAAAAAATGTTTTTAGTAAAGTCGTGAGATATGTTGGGATTTCAGTTTTGAGTTGTAATTCAGGAGGGTTTTTAGTGGGTATGGCTGAGNCCCTCCACACACAAAAAAAATCTGCCTTAGATCCCTTGATCGGAATTGATGTGATGGTCCCTTGCTTGCTTCCGGAGAGTAAATTAGTTCCGGAGAGTAACCAAGTGGTCATACGCAGTTTGTAACGGCATTTTTGACAATAAACTTTATTTATCTGCGTACGTGCGAGACATCTTCAGTATATTGTGACGTACGTTTGATCTCTCTTGACGATTTCGCGGACATCGCTCAGTTGACTCGTCGTTTAAATGTTTCAGTTACTCGATGGAATGTGTTGGAAACTGCGAGGGGATTATTCGTTGCTTCGTTTGCTTCGTTTAAAAGTGCAATTCCCTCGTGATTATTGCATTCAGGGACGGATCTAACCGGGGAGCATTTTTGTTTAAAAAGTATGGTTTTACATCACAAATTTTATAAATATTACCTTGAAGTAAAATGCATCAAATAAATAATTAACAATCTTGTATTATTAATAACAACAAATATTTATTAAAGTTATTAATATGGTATTATTAATTTCATTAATCTGATATTAATAAAAGTACTAATTATATTATTAATAACAATAGCGATTTTAACTAATAATAATTATAACTAACAACAATTATTAATATGGTAACACTTACAAAGTATGCCATTTATCGATTTTATCTGTTGAGGTTCTTAGATCCGCGACTGATTGCCTGTATGCAGTGTCTTCGTGCGCACTGTGCGTAACCTCGTCTTGTCTCCCACTGCTACAAGCTCTTCGCTAATGCGCGTCGGGTGGCGCTCTGCTTAATTCCGTCGCTCTCCGCTGGAGTTGGATTCTCACTGAATGCTACGCTGCGTCCGTCTCATTATCTGATGCAACGCGAATCTTAAAAGAAATGTAAATAAAGTGAATGAATCTTAATGGAGAATTGTAAGAAGGGAAAGTGCTTATGACGTCGAGGAGGAATCAAACGTCTGTAGACTTTTTCTTTCTAATAAATCTTTCTATAAATATATTGTAACCTACCTGTATTTGAAGGAGATACCCACGCTGAATGAAGAGTCGGACGCAGTGCACCTCACATGAAACGCGTTTCTTTATGCAACCTCACATCGTATGATGTAATTCTCTGTTTTCCAATCAGTAATAGTTGAAATAAAACCAAAGACGTATCTGCGAACTACAGAAATATTCTCGAGGACTATCAGTTGTTGGCGAACCAATGGTCCGCGATCGCTGACATAGTCAAAGCAATATTTCCCTCGAATGTCTAGTAGTATATTCACGTTTCATTCTACCCTCAATTGAGCTGAATTATACCTTCCGACCTTTATTTCTAGCTCATTTTTATTTCACCATTTCTCAGTAGAAGCCAATTATTTGCATTCTCGCGTTGCAAGAACATCGGTGTGTACATCCCAATGTAATTATATGAGTTTGGTTTCACTCATGAAACACGTTACATGGAACCCGTATTATTGGTGTACATCGCGCAGTAGTACTGACATTGTCTTTCCACAAATAACGCGTGAATTTCCATTTGCTAGTGGATGACGAAAATTTTAAATGGCGTATTGCCTCGTTAGGACAGTCAATTTCATCAAGCTCGATTGTAGTATCCATATACGGCAAGACTGCAGTACTCATCGAATGGTTTGTATTTCCATCGGGGACCAACATTCAAACATCCATCTTTGTGTTTGAAGACGCTAGAAGACCAATTAATTGAGGATCTGGTCCCTCGGATTTGCAAAGATTCCTGTGGTTGGTAATTTTATATTCGACCAAAATAAGCAAACAAAAGTGCGTTTGTACTCATGACGATGACAATCGGTTTCGAAAAGTTGTGTGAAATCGTATTTTTGGTTTCGTTGTTTTCAAAATTTGTTAATTAAATTGACATTTTGTGCAGGATTTTTGTCTGCTTAATTTGACTGAATTTAAATGTATTTATAATATTCGCAGGCGTTATGGATAATATTCTTGTGATTTGCTCTATAGCGTGGGTATTATTGAGGGGGAAAATGTAAAACAGAAAACACATGACTATCTTTGGTGAAATTAATTGCACGAGTTTGTACGTTTGTGACTACTGTACGTCAAATACGTGACCTGTTCGTAACCACGCAAGTCACTTTTAATAATTCTGAGAGTGTTAAAAATATTTGTGTATATACACAGTACGGAAAACACAAATTTGTGCTGATAGATTGGATTACATTGAGTACGTTACTCTGTTTCAAATACAAGTTGAGTAAGCATTGCTCTGAATCAATTTCTTCTTTTTTTTGTTCGTATATATGTATTATTTTCCTCTCAAAAACCGATTCGGATAATGTGTGAACAATTACCAGATTTTCCTGCAGTGTTTCTGCTACAATAATAATAAAAAACGTATTGTAAGAAAGCAGTTACAAAATACGAATGCCAAGTACAGTAAACTAATTTACTCTGCGAGAGCAAACGATAGACTCACTCTACCAGCAATTGGACTGAGGCGGGGATTTATCATTTCTGCGCCCCAAGGCGAAACCAAGATATGCACCCCCTCTGATATAAGAACAAAAATAGTTCAGTATGAGTTATTATATCCATAAAATCAACAAATTGATAATTAATAGAATACAAAAAAGTTATTTAACAACCACTGAATAATAATAATAGAAGCGTATGGGTCTCGGCTTCCGTTAATTGGGGCCCATTTTTCATGGGTTGCGACCCTTTGGGATGAGCCACATTCGCAATTTAGACGTTCCGTCTTCCGCTGCCATCTGGTAGTGGAAGCCGGTACTCTGCGTGGGTCCATTTTGCGCCGAGAATTAATTTTGTCGTGGACATCCTATGATACTCAAGGGATCTTTTACATGCAGTGTAATCATACTACACGGAGTGTGTGGATTTTCGCACCCTAAAAATCCGTCGACCACGACAGGGTTTGAAACCGCGCCATAACCACTGAAAGAGAGAGCTAAGAGGAGGGTACATGGCACACTGTTGAAGTATTATTTGAATTTTAATATGAATGTGCTGTAAGTCCATTTCAAAACCGTGTAGAAAATTACATTACAAAGTTTTGATATTTCAGAACTCTGTACATTAAGTTTCGTGTACATGTGAATGAAATTCAGAACGATGCACATTTAATTTTAGTCACGGCATTAAAAAACTGACTCGCGCTCTGTGAGCGTAACAAAGAACGAAGATGACAACGCGGGTGAATGCAGATAAAGATTAGCGTGTATTTTATTGGTAGGAGATGTTGATAAATGGTGTGATGCAGGCTCGGGCTGGCCCGCCGGCCGGTGCGTCCTCCCGGAAAGAGGATAAATGCGCCCTCACAGAATTACCAATTCGAAATAGTAATAAAAATTTTACAATTAAAAATTTGAAATAAAGAAAAATAAAGAATATAATAGCACGCCGAATGCGCTGATAAGGAAGTAAGACGTTACGAGCACCGCAACTTCAGCTTCGCATTTACGCTTTGTATACGACCCAAAGTATCGGAATTTGCCTGGCTATAACCGGAGTACTTATACTCCACAGTTCCTGATGGTCATAGAGTCGGGAAAGGGATTAAAAATTTTGTGTACCATCAAACCATTTGACAGATCAGACAAGCCATTGTCATGCCGCTAATGGATTTCATGAGTCACTTACTGGAGAGTTATTTAAAGTGCTATAAATTAAACATTTTTATTTTTATTCCCATTATCTTAAATATTTTGAATTCTACACATAATTCCAATAAAAATGAACCCAAACAACACGTATTTATGACATTACTGTGTTCTAAGTTTCTGTTAACATAGTATATAAAAAGTATTGTAATCGTGGAAAATAAACGGTCCCGAAATGTTGACGAATATATCAGTTTTGGCAACCTCTGATTCCGAGAACAATCTGCGTAGAATTCCAAATATAATTTTCTTGATGCTTCCATGAAACGTATGATCGAAAAGAAAACAATTATTTTGTGTATCGTACTAAAGTAAGTGCGTCAGTTCTCGATAGTGCACCTACGCTCGGCACATCGGGTTTTAGAACCAAACACTTGGGTTTTCAAGAACTTTTTTGCTTCGGTTTTATTTCTGACACACTATTTATTTCCCTCTAAATCATGAAATGTGCTTTTTGAGCAGTTTATGATACGAATGAAACAATAAGACAGATCTTTGTAACAGCAGGTTTGGTTATTCGTCTGAATGTCAGAAATTAAAGGGGTATCCGCTACGAAAGCTTAGACTTAACTTCGAATTTTCGTCAAAATATTTTTTTCAACCATGTAAGTTCTTCTTCAATCTTTATAATTAGGGAGTTTTCTCATGAATTGCTCTTTTATTGTTGAATTTCTGTTGTTAGGAATGTATGTGCGGGTGTTGACTACAAGAGAGCCATTGCTCACATGCTTCCGGAGGTCGACACATTAAATTCAGAAATATAAGAACAAAATGTATAGAATATAAGAATAAAATATAAGAACAAGTTCTACACCACTGATGTTTGGATACGTAGAATTCTAAAAATTCTCAAGCAATTCTCTGAATAATAGGTTTAAGTTTCCAAATCCAGTCACTGTATGTTTCTTAGAGAGAAAATATCCTAGTATGTGTTATATTTTATTGTCAGCTACTTTGTATAAAATATATCAGATGCGTCTCTAATATTATAAAGAATTCATTCATGTTCAAATAAAATGTATTCGTTTTAGCAACAGCTCGATTTTTAATTTTAAAAATTACCAGGAAAACAACTTGGGCACCTTCGGGGCCTGTTGTGGGATAAGTTGTTTTTTTTGACCAGGAAAACAAGAATGGAGGAGAAAGAACGAAGCTCTATGCTCAGATTTCAACAATAATCTCAAACAAAAATAAATTACTAAGATTTTTTAATATGCTCTTTCTTCAGTTTTCCGTTTATAACTTGAAAACACATTTTTAGAACGAAACACCGCTGTACCTAAATAATGTAATATTAAATATCCAGCAAATTATGTTCTGTGTCATTTTGTCGACAGACGAACGG
>NNCF01127916.1:93786-117479 GCA_002313205.1 Laupala kohalensis | reverse complement strand
GGAGAAAAGAAATGTATATTTAATTTTTTTAGTCAATTAAATATTTTACTTTTAGATGAATGCTAAAACTAAAAATTCTAAAAATAAACACGTAAAATGTGTGAGACTCCTATGCGTATATTTTCTTTTTTTCATTTCTTCTTCCTTTTTTATCATTGTGCAGAATGTCCCAGAGCACATAAATAGCAAAAAACAACAACAAAAAACAAATTAGGTACATATGTCCGGAAATATATTCCGAAGGAGATAAAATGACACCGAGAAAAAGGAGTAAAAATCACTTTATTGGTGAAATTGAGAAAGTTATATAGGTGTAGGAAATTTAACTACTAATTACCACAGTTATTCAAATTTCGACCGATATTACGGCGATACAGGACTTGATAATACATGCGACGTCTGCATCACGACTAATGTTCCGTAGTTTGAACATCTTATGTAATTTGTTATTGAACTTCCTTTACCTGTATCACTTTTTCAGTTCCCTCAATAAAGCGCTTTCCACNCTAGTGTAATTTTATCTCCAGAAGACATGTGTGCCTCAATGATATTTTGTTGCTATTAACGTGGTTTATCATCCTCTCAATTTTTTACGTCGAGTTCTTTCACACAGATGCAAATCTACGGGGGGAGCTAAGAGGACTATAGCGCCCTCCATTGGACCTGAACTCTTAACAGATAAAATTAAAGTTGATAAATGGCATACTTCGTAAAAAGTGTCATTAGATTAATACTTGTTATTTGTTATAATTTTATTGTTATTAATAATATAATTGTTATTGTCATTAATAATATAATTGTAATTGTTATTAATATCATATTGATATAGTTAATTATTTATTTGATGAATTTTATTTAAAGGAAATAATATTTATAAAATTTGTGTTATAAAACCATAATTTTTAAACAGAAATGTTCCCTGTCAGCCTCCCCCCCTTGATCACGGTCTAGGTCCGCCACTGCTTGCACGTACTGTTAAGTTACGGAAAGTTACCTTTTAGAAATAAATTAGCGATATACTCATAACTGTAATATGTGCCCTGTCTCAAAATGAGGCTCCGAATTGAAAATTCAGATGATATAACGATGGTCATTGGCGCTGGTGGAGCAACTTACAACCACCGCTTTGTCTGCGTGGTGCTTAGGTTTGGAGAAACGGGGTGCTCGTCCTCAGCTCGGCAACCGCTGCAGACCAGCTGTGTTCGGCACCGGCTGTTCTCTCAACCCAACCGAGTGCCATGTGCTACACATTAAATAGAAATTTCTGCCGCAAAAAAAAAGAAGTCTGCTGCTGGTCTGTTCTTCTGTGAGAGTTACACGAGTGGCTCGCAGTCCGACGGCCGTGACGGTGGAGACGGAGACGAAGATGAGAGTGGAGATAGGCATACACAGACAAGGGAAAAAGTGGAAGATCAGAGAATGGTTTATAGAGAGTATCACAAATAAACGAAAATAATTTCAACTTAATACTAAAACAATACATATTATTACTAATAACTTCCCTTAGGTCGACAATACATGACGTTATTTATATAACTTTTTAGATCTACGAGTACTTTAACTCATCATTGAGAAATTTGCATTTTCCCGTTCCTCTGTACGTCGGTTGTTGTGATAAAATTGGTACATACGAGGGAGGGTATCTTTCATTTTTCTCTTTCATCTTCTTCTTTTTTTTAAAAAAATGTTTGTAGGAAAGTTTTGCGATATGTTGGGATTTGTGTTTTGAGTTGTAATGCAGGAGGGTTTTTAGTGGGTATGGCTGAGTCTTTCGGCGAGTCCCACACGCGGGGAGAGTCATGTTGGCTCTCCCTAGTGCGTAACTGCATTTTCCCTACCTGTACAAGATTTAAGGGCTCTAATGACCTTGCTGTTGACGAGCCCTAAAGCCCCACAAAAAAAAAATACATACGAGGGTAAGTCAATATATATGTCGCAAACGTCAGTTTCTTGTTTACCGTTTTAAATTATGAGCGCATTCTTTGCCACCAGATGGCAGCATATATATGCTTGTCGTGTAGGTTGCGTGATGTCACCTAGGAAGGCAGCCAATCAGAGGCAGACAACGCACGTTGCAGATTGCGATGCATGAGTACACGAGAAGAACAGCATTAAGTTGTGCGTATTTTGTGGGCCAAAGGACTCTCCATAGAAGAAGTGCATTGCGAAATACACTCCGTGCACGATAGCAACTGTTTCTCACGGAAAGCTATGTTCAATTGGTTCCGGAAGTTTTAAAAAGGGAAAGCAAATCTTCAGTGATGGGGAGCGTCCTGGTCGCCCTGCGGAGGTGTCAACTGCAGTCATAGTGCAGCGTGGAACAAATCATTCGTAATGACCGACGCGGCGTGTGAATTTCATGTTTGGACCCGTAAAATCGTTGTATCCCTTAGATTTATTCCAAACCCTCAGATTTATCAATTTGAAAAAAGAAAAAAAAATTGCAAAACCATTGAATATTTGAAAACAATGTAGATTTATTACGATTTTAGAGAAAAAAATCTCTAATATTTATCTTGAACATTATATAATTGCAACTCTTATACAACTCCTTCTATGTGAATGGAAAAAAATATTCTTGAGCAATACATTATGTAAGTTGGATAAGATAAAGTACATCAATAAATTGCATGTAAAAGAATTTTAAAATAAGATTTCTTTAAAAGAAATAATAATTTTCTTCATCAAATACATTGAAACATATTTCTTTTTTATCATATTTAGCTCAATCCATGAAGAAAGATAAATTTACAATATGCGATCCACTCCTTTCAATTATTTGAACAATACACACATTACACTTTTTATTCCAAATACACATCCTGTTCATGTTTTTTTTTACTTTATAAATATGCATAGCTGAAACATCCTTGCAAAATAAATTAGCTTCACCACTAAATATAATGCAGGAAAGCATTGTTGTTTCAAAATAATCGTCGGTTTTTGTGCTCAAACGAACAAACGATCAATCATGAAATCAACAATAAGTATGTGCAAAAAGTGGGCTCCAAGCAGAAGAAAGAGTCTTAATATGTCATTATTTACGTTCATTAGTGGTTATAACTAAAATAGAAGAAACGAAATATGACAGTTTTTAAGAACTACTCGTATAGGCAGCGTGAAGGATTTTTTAAAAGTACATAAGTATGAAAATGAATGAATTATTTCATTTCTTTCTCAACTTGATGTTTGAGAGATCATTAGAAAATGATCTCTGCATGTGAAAGGATGCCTACAATTATCATTTTTTGTGTTATTTTATGTCAATATACGAGTATTTCATGCAAGCACGGGGACAAATACCCCCGAGGTCCATACTACCAAATGGATTCTGTAAGTATTGGTAACAAATAACTCTATTAAGTCATTGATTTTGCTTTATATCAACAATTTTTGAATGCACAGTTTATGAATAAAATTAGATGACTAACAACAAATACATTACCTTTGTTTTGCTTCAAATCTACACTAATAAAATGAATTCTTGGAAATATGAAAAATTAGTTGATGCTATTATCTTAAATTTCAAATGACTATTCTCAATAATTATTATATGTGTTGATCAAATTATGGTTAATATTGATTAAATACAATATCAGAAAAACAATTAAAATTAGCTGTTTGTCAGTAAATGCGGAACTTAACTCGCATGACTGGAGACTTTCTAATTTGTCCGCCAGAATTCTAATGCGTTAAGTGAGATGGACAATCCACAGGACATATGATCTAAGTGACTGAATCGCTGAAGCCAACCGAAATGAAGGTTATGAATAAAGCTGGTTTCAAGCACACAGTCGAATAGTGAAAGGAAACCAAATAATTCAGAAGTATTGACTAAACGTTTCATTTCTTAAAAGTTTTGTGCACAACGTATTTTCTTCCGGCCTGAATTTGAAATAATTCGTAATTGTGTACATTAGTATATAATACATCTGCACACATTCGTATGTATAGAAAACTGTACGTAATTTTGTGTTTGCTTCTTTGTATTTATTTTTTGAAATTAACGTAAGAGAAAATATCATACCACAAAACTAGAGAAATACAGAAACTAATATATCGTACTTGTATGTGTCTAAGACTGTGAGTAAGAATCCCAGGCAACGCCGGACAAATTGAACTAGTTATAGTATAAGTAAAGAATTGGTTTGTTAAATATATAAAAATAAAATGAAGAATTTTAGTTGTATATGCAAACAAACCTGAAAATAATTAAAGTAATCATGTCATCTAATACATTAGTAAATTATTAGCATCTAATGTGAATTTCAAAAAACTCATTATTGAGCTCAAGAGGTGTATTACACGACTTCCACAATTACGTCATGATTTAGCAATGTTGATCAGTAGTGTGTCTCGAACTCAGCTCACAATAGCCAAGATATAAACAACGAATTAGTTTTGAAAATGAAAGTTCAATAATTCATTTTCTAAATTATATTATTCATCAAAATGTTTTAATATAAAAACTAATATATTGCTGATCACATCAACTGTTGTTATATTTCCTTAGTTTCAGAGTTCGGGATTAAAAAACAGTAACCCACACAGTTTCAGTCACTTTATTGAAGGTTATAATTCTCTACAAGAATTTGATGGTGGTTAGAGCACAGTATCTTATTATACGAGGAATAATTGTAAGTTTAAATCGGTTATCTCGTCAACTTATGGTGGGAATCGGCCGGGAAGAAATATAGCTTTTCTTTTAATATCAGGAATCGAAAGAAATGTGTGTCAATTTTGTGAAAATTCGATGTAGAAGATTATTATTAATTGTAAGTTTAAATCGGTTTTTGTCTGTGAATGAAAGACAAATCCTTCCCTTCTGCCTGAGATACATTTACAGGGCGCTCCCCCACAGGTCAAGACATTTGACTGTTCTGTGAAATGTTTTACGCAGAAGCAATTCACAACACTCACTACCGATGATTACGAAAATAACGCATTATATTTAAAATGACACATTTCCCAATAGCGCGGACGCCGCTCCGTGACACCAGCACAGTCATCGGTATTATTAGAAATAATAATTAATCGGTAAGATAATCGATAAACCGGTAAAAGAAGAATTCTTTTGTTAAACATTTACTTGGTAATATTCTTACATTGACTAAATGCGAGCGATGCTCTGTAGTTAGCAAAATAATACTAGAAGTTTAAAAAATTATGTCAATTATATTTTTAAATAATTTTTAACATTAATTTCATTAAATTAATAAACTAAAGTAACTTATATTAGGTATGAAGAGTGTCTATGAATTCATTTATTAATACTTTAATTTTCCTGAAAATAATTTTTGTAATGAATAAATCTAAGCGTAGCTTGGTTCTCTGATATTTTTATCAATTATGTCAGGTATAAATGACGTACAAATATCGTTTCGTTGGTATCAGAACATTGTTCCTGAGCTTTTCATATGATAATTACATTTTTCATATTTTTTGCTTCCTGTATGTTACAACTAGATCCTTCATTTTACCAACAATTCAGTGTTTTGATAAAAACATTTAAATTATTCAAATTGAAATTTCTTTTACTTCAATAATTCAAGAATTATACTAAATTTTCTGAGTTACCCTGTCCGGTAGGACTTAAGAACAACACCTCATTTAAGTAAGTAAGTCAAAAGTTTCATTCTGTTATCTATGATAACCGTAAAACATCACTAACTTGTAACTAAATTGAGATATGAGCTCTTTTATTTAAATACTATGTTCCTAGATAAATTTAGGATGTTTCTAGAAGTAAAAAACAATCTTCCATTCTTTTGATGATAGTAAAATGTTTTCTCGTTTAGATTTGAGTGTCTTAACCAACTATTAACTCAATTTATAATTTCATTGTCAAACTTTTCTTTGAAGTGCAAGGATATGAACATAAATCCAATACAAATCAATTATAATGTCAATACAAAATAAGGAATGAAGTACATAACATAAGGCGCTGAGTTGTATATTTTGTACAGAAACTTGGCACTGGCTAATATTATTACTTTTACCTGGCGACTATACCTTCTAGGTTCTACTTACTAGGTTCTGAAGCTTTTTACAGTTTATCTATTTGCTAAATAGACCAGGGCTTCCTATTTACGTGTTTGGAGGTATCGTTTTATCGTGAGAGTTAGGTTGCTACGGAAGCATACTGATGTGTTCTAACGAGCTCCGTTCCAGAGGATATAAAAAGCGTATTTAGGGTGTCACTAGTGGCGTAAATTGTGTGCTAGCGAGAAGAGGAGGAAATTCTGAGTGAGTGAACAAAAATTCGAGCAAATTTGGCCCATTGGGGTTGAAATGAAACTTAATTTCGTTTGCGTTCTTGATGGCGCCCGTGGTTACGTGTACTTTAGACCATGGATACATGGGTTTCTTGGCACGACAGTCAAATATGACGATTACAAGAATGATGGGTGTGCATCATTAGACGCACCCAAAAATTTGAAAGGATTTGCCCATCCCGTTTCGGAGAAATATATTTCTGAAGATATTGTAAACATTACGTATTGATAAATTACGTCTTGCTGATATTAAGGTAACCACGATATGAAGAGCCCCCAAATTTTGATAGAAGTTAACTAGGACTTCTTAGTTGCTACTCCAAAGCGAAAACTTGCAGAAAGTTAGTGCAGTGACTTGCAAAATACGTACTTTTAGGGGAACAGCCATGAGAACTAATATGGAGTGGTCACGGATACTGTAGTTAGTTACGTGACACCAACTTTAAGTGCGAGGTTACACGCACTGTATATATAGTGTGGTCTATGTCGGATCGTAGTTACAACACTATAGTAACAGGAAACAGCGCTGCCTATATCACTGACAAACTATATACATAAAAGTAGCTTACGGCCCTTTGCACAGGTTTCGTGAGGGCCACCTGCATCGTACTTGGTAAGTGGACCCAAGGACTTAATATCTAGACTCCACGTGAGATTCACAGATGTGTGTCGTAGGGCCTAAATATAGGACATCATATGGAAAGTACAAACGAACGTTTGTGAAATATTGCACATATCTCAGGAACCAGGCGGAAAATTTGATAGCAACTAACACCATAGCAAACATACTGATAGACTGCATTTTTCGTGATGTATGGTGCATAGGGCCAAATTGTACAGGAGCAGAGTTACAGGGCAAATAAGATCACGTTTGAAGCGAGAGATCATATTTCCGCATCATATATCAAAACTGGGGGTAAGATGAGCAACTATACTCATATTGCGCATTAACGCTAACACGGATTGTAAGGAAGAGACACAGTGATGGTTTCAGACAAAATGAGTGGCTTTACTACACCCTGTGCGAGTAGTGCCAGTGATTACAGCACGACCAAGGACAAAATATACATATCAACGCTACCGAAAGACAGGACGGCAAAAAGAGCGCAAAATATATTTACGAAGCTTGTTGCTGATTTTCAACGACGAAAAATTCAAGACACTCTCTGGGAAAAGCCAGCAAATTATTGAGGACGGAGTTAAGGAGTTGTGGCAGTAGTTCGAACAGTCGAGAAAGGAAGCGGAACATTTAAGGGAGCAGTTAAATGAACTAACAAATCTAGCAGATGCGACAGAACTAATTCTAGCAATGGGGGAAAATTCAGGGGGACCGTGAACGCAATGGAAACAAGATCTATGGAAATATTAGAAGAACGTATCAATACAACAATACAAGACAGATGGAATATGTTACAGGTTACCCTCAATAGGGATAGGATGGATTTAGTGAGCAAATTGTTCAGTAGGTTGGATAGGATTGGACGTTTAAATCAAATCCATAGTAAACAAGAAACGATGCAGCACCACGTGCAGGATAAGACATGCACAGTAGAGCAAACTAAAGACATGGTGAAACGCTTAGCAGACGAGACTACACATACAGCACTCATGGATACTGAGGATGAGGACACAACAGGTGTAACCTATGAAACAGTGGTTAAGTGAATAAATAGGAAAAAGAGAGGATATTTTTAGTAGGGAAAAGAAACGGAGCAGAAGATATAGATATTGTGAAAACTGCACATGACCATCTTGCGAAAGAAAAAAAGTAATTAACATAGAAAGTAGCAGAATGATGCGGGGGACCGACTGCTCATCCGTGTTGAGGAGGGTGTTATGAGAACAATAGTGGGAGAGATTGCGAACTACGGGAAATTGCAAACAGAAGAGGTCAGGAATATCAAACCAAAGATAGTTGTGTATAGTGCAGAGGAACAAGACGAGGATGTGTTCATATAACGAATAAAACGGCAGAATAGGGGTGAGTCCAACGATGACATACGTGTTAAGTGCATTTGCAGGAAAGAATGGCGCAAGAAATACTGTGTACTGGAAGTAAGAGGGAGTTACTACAAACGGATAATACAATAGGGGATAAGGGATTCAAATCACATAAAATACATTTATAGAGCCGCTGAGGTGCTACCTCTGTTACCGATATGGGTATGCATATAAGTACTGCAAGGAAAACGAACAGCTCAGCGGACGTTGTTGGGAACGCGGACATGACATCAAGGTATGCAAAGAGGATAAGGAAATATCAATCAGTGTAAATTGTAAGCGGAGAAATCGGTCATATGTTCACGGTGTCCGAAGTCGTGAATGTGAGGAATATCAAAGGTCCCGGGTATAATTAAACTGCACACAAATTATGGTGCTTAAGATAATGCAGAAGAATTTACGAGGAGTATGGGGAACACTGCAGTTGTCAGAATCTTTGGAGGACAATACTATTGATCCGTGTGCAATACCAGAACCGTATTTAAAGAATAGGTGACTTTCCAGCCCATACGGACGACGAAGATTCTTTGCGTGGGCGGAAGGTCTGCGATCATAGTCATCAATACCAAAATCGAGATAACTAAGTTGAAGGAACACACGACTAAGTATACACAGGGCATACGGATGGTCAAGAATGACATCAACGTTTATTATGTTTATTAATGTATACGTTTATTACGCCATAAAAAGGACAGGAATATTTCGGAAACAATGAGCCATATTAGATAAATATCATGGAGAGGAGGTATACCTAAGTGGTGACTGGAACAGGCGTTCCGACTTATGGGGAGATTGAATCAATAACAGACGAGGAATGGAATGAGAAAACATTATATTGACATGGACTTGAGTGTCGTGAACATTTACGGTCTACCTACCTTCGAGACTCAAAGAGGACAGTCAATAATAGATTTAACGCTACAAACTCGGACAACAAAGACCACGGTGACAATGTGGCAACTTCATGGCAAAATAGAATGTGACTATTGGACCATCACATACTGTACAGAGAAGAAAGAGGAGATACCAAAAGAAAAGTGATCAAGCATAAACTATAGAAAGATAGACTGCGAAATTTTTCAGAACGAGAAGTGGACAATATTAACCTATCCAACACAAAAGAGTAACAAGGACATTGATGAAAGAATAGACGTACTGCAACACGATATTGATATTGCAACACGATATTGAATAGACGTACTGCAACACGCGTCGTAGAACCATACAACAGAAAGACGAAGGAATAACTTTCGATACGGACAGACATGGTGGGATGCGGAATTACAGACGGAGAAGCGAATGCGAAACAAACTGCGCAGAAGGTACCAGTAAGAATAACCCGGCACTGAAGGAAATGAGAGAGACAAGAGACGCTATAGAAAAACCTCGCGACGTTTAAGACAATGATGCGCAAGAAAATGAAGATTGGGACAGATATGTCTCGGACAGCATGGCAACTAATGTGTGGGGGTTGCCGTATGTAATTGGTCATGACAAGACATAGAATGGACCAATATGGGGAAACGTAAAGACGGTAAAGGGTTGACAACAGGATGGAGGAATACTGGACGACATGATTAAACTAATTGTGAACACGAACCAGGAAGCAGAGATAATGGAAGAGGCAATGACAGGAAAATATTGAATGCAGAAGAACAACTGTCAATGACAGAATTAAAGAGGTTAATAAATGGGTTGCGACTAAAGAAAAGCCCAAGGTATGATAAGATAACTAATGAAATGCTATAAAAAAAGTTTAAAGTATAAGGTGAAAAGATACTTGACATCTACCAAAAGTGTTATGCGTTCAGCTACTTCCCCCGGAACTGAAAGATTGGTGTGGTAATGTTATTCATTAAACCAGGGAATAGGGCTTAATAAAAAGTCCATCATATAGACCTATAATGGTCCTTTCAGTGCTAGGGAAGATCCTGGATAAAATAATGGCAGACAGGAACCAGTAAGGAATACAAGGGCAATTATGAACAAATCAATACGGCTTCATTTCCGGGAAGAGCACAGAAGGAGCGATTAGCGCTTTGTTGTGGAAGATACGGGAGTCCTCCATAAAGTATGCAACGTTAGCCTATATGGACTACTCTGGAGCATTTGATAATGTACAATTGCAAATAATATTACGAGAGTAATAACGGAAAAATATGCCGCAACAATTGTTACAGTTAGTCATCTCCTATTTGGAGGATTGCCACGTACTCCTGGAAATTGGGAGCGAGAAAACCATAAATAACATGACACAAGGGTATCCCAAGGGGAGTCACTCCAGACCAATACTTTGGAATATAGTCCTCAATGTTGTGTTTGAAACAATGGACAGTGAAAAGAACGATAAATCGCTTAAGCTCATGACATAGCAATGATGGTGGAAGGAAACAGTAGGAGGCAATTGGAAGAAGGAAATGCTCGTGTGCTAAGTATATTTGATGAGACATGTACTGAACTGTAGCTCACAATCTCGCGAACAAAGTCTGAGGGATTAGTCTCCGGAATGGCACAGAGTGGTGCTAGTCTACGGGATCCCATAATACGCTTTTCCACATAGCGACTACAACTGCGGAAAACACTTCAGTTAAGTACCTTAGAGTAATGGTTGACAAGAAGCTGATATTTCAAGAACATGTGGATTACGTAAGCAAACAGATCAAGATAATCTATGGGCTCATGAGAATAGGCATAAATAGATATACCCTTGACGTACGACAATTGGTGCAGCTCTATAAGGGAGTTATGCTCCCACAAAGAACATATTTCGTAACAGTATGGTATGGAAGAACAAAATTGAAGCATATGTCGAGACGCGTAAGTAGCCTACGCAGGATGTGCCTTCTATGTTGGTGAGGTGCTTACCGAAGTGTTCCCACAAAGGCTATGTTGGTACTCTTAGTCCTACTGCCCATAGACCTGGAAATTGATAAGCACTACCTACGGTACATGACGCTATGTGGCGAAGAGGCAGAAATAGGAACAGTGAACACGCAGTATGGACAAAAGGGATGGAAAGGGAAAATTGGGACAGATCTAGCTAAATGTGGGGACATACGGTGCGGGTTAGCCTTAGAAGGACGGCATACCTACAAGTTTATTCCCAGCATGCGATCAAGCTATGAGAACCGTAAGTGGTTCAAACCAATGCCACCGATGATGGAGGTTCTCACACAGCATTGGGATTTCAATATTTACTGGCAGCGTATAAATATGGCGGAAAGCAGCACTTGCATTTGTGGTAACGAGGAAGATACGGTAGATCACGTGCTAAATAACTGCCAACTTTTCGGGGAGGAACGTGCGTCCTGGTTGCGGAAGCTGGCAGAGTTCGGGCTGTACACTGACAAAGATTGGTCAAAATATATAGAGCAGAAGGAATTATCGGGATATTATTTGCCATTATAACTATAATTATTTCTTGCGTTTATGCAATCTCAAAACCTAAAACCTTTGAGTTTGCCTAAATGCAAGAACTAACAAAAGAAGGAACTTTATGACATCTTTCGTGAATATGTAATGAAGATAATTCTTGTGCAAAAAGCATATATTTCTCAAAACTAAATAGCGGATTGCAACTCTCAGCAGTTCCTGGTTTACGCTGTAGGCTAAGCAGGGTCATCCTCATAAGGGATTAGAATCAAGGACTAACAAAATAAGGAGACGAATCATGAATCACGAACCAAGAGACCATGACAATAGGTATGCTGAACAATGTAGAACAGAATATATGAGGTATCAAAAAAATTAACTTTACGTTACTTATTCGTAATAATCACTCGACAATTTTTTACCAACCTTATGTGACCTTAAAAATAGATAATAATATCTAAGGAAACTACATCAATATAATAAATCTAGATTATTACTTCTCATAGGAGAACTCAGGCAATTTCTAAATTCCTTTAATGTCTCCTAATTTTAATACATTCAAATAGTTATAAAATATTCGCCGATGACAACGTTTACTGAAGAAGTCACCAAGGTATGATATTTAATTCTGTTTTAGAATTCCGATCCTGGTGTACAAACACACAGTGAAGGAGCATTCGGTATACCCTGGAAACAAGATGTTAGGGATATCATGTATGATTTCGTTCCTAACAATTATTTGGGCGGATCGAATTTTAATAACGTGAGTACAAGTTTCTAAAAATATATATTTTTTACAGCGTCGTCTTCAATTACCTGTTTATTTTAAGAGACCAATTAAAGAGAGGAACAGGATCCAAGTTGCCGCGCAGTAGGATAGCGTCGAATATATAAGATACGACTCGTATGTTTTACATGTGAAAGTCTAAATTTTAGTTCCTCACAGTGATACAACGTTACGCTTCGATAGAAACTAAGTTTCCTCCCGGGATATTTCAAGAACGGTTAATGGGAATTCATTCAAAATTCATGAAAACGTTTAAATATACTGTAAAATTGTATGTAATTCGGTTTTGTCATTTTCTGACCAATAGTACAAAAAATTACAATTTTTTACAATTCACTTTTATACCATAATAATAAGGTGTTTCTCACAGTGATTCGTGTATGAATATTTGATTTTTCTCATAAATGTCGTTGTAATTTTGGCACGAAATACGATATGTTAGGTAGTGTTCCTCTTCCCACTCCCCTCACCTCAGTGGTACTGTTTTGACATCTCCCTTTACCAAAGGTTCTGCCTGCGGAGTGAATCAACCTGTAACTACGTTGCGACGTTGATTTCAAAAAGCAACATAGGACAAGTTAGAAATCTATGAACTCGAAGCTCTTTGTGCATATGAGTGAATTTCTCCATTGTTGAGCTTCTACGGATTATTTTCTTAAACCTCGTAGTTTCATTAAAAAATCATGCCTTTGAGTTTTAAAAAAATGTGAGGAAAAAAAGAGGATGAACATGACATTAATAAACGAGACTTTTTGAATCATCACAAAATCCATAGGAACTTTATTCTGTGTGTTCTGGTTTCAAATAACCTAGCATTATGTATCAAGTCAATCGAACAAGATCGACAATCGATACACGCAAATCGGTACGTGATCGACCTGTGACGTCACGCTGGCGCGGGAACCATCGCCGCTATGAACATGCCTCGGACGAGCAGAAGGGTCTCGCTCTTTAACTTGCTTCTTGACTGGTCATCCGGCTCCCACGCCGACTACTTCTCCTCAGGCTCAAACAGAAGACTACAGCTGGAATTGTCTTCAGTCGGCAGCAGCATATCTCGTTAGCACCATCACGCAATCGGAGACAACTTCCGGGTCAAACCAAGTGTGCTCTTCTGCTAGTACAGTTTGGCCACGATCAGCAGGTCCTTCTTCATGAACTCAACTTCAAACATCATCATCAAATCGACATCAGTCCAACACCACAAGGCTGAACCACGAGGTATTTGGAGAATCACGTCATCCCATCGTCACCTCACGCAGCAACTCATCTAGATTTTCAGTTTTGTATTCCTTTCTTGATTTCCATGTTTTAATGGTTTATTTTGTTACTTGCAATTTGTTGTTAAATTATTTTGTTGGCATTTCTATTACTCACCTCCCATCTCAACCACCTTCGTCACGTTTTTGGTTCTTCGAAACGTCAACACCCTTATATACCGCAATTTCCATTGAATTCTGTACTACTATTTTGACGACTGTGCGAGTGGCTAAACTTTGTTTTCATTGATGTCCTCTGTTGACACGATATAGTTCTTCGCACTATGATAATACTTCGCTCTTTGTATGTCGATTTTTCATGGTCAGCGATTTTGTGTCGGTAAGAGCTTTCGTTGAGAAAGGTTGCCGAGTATCCGATGAGACTGCTTTATCTTTCCAGAATATGATTTCAAATAATACTATCATATTTAGATAGGTATTTCGGTGTCAGTCAGTTTTTATCACAAAAGTGATATTTCGAAAAATCATTTTGAAAAATCGCGGTAAATATGGAATAATGTTTTCAAAACACAATTACTGAGAGGCCTACAAAGGAAATAACGTTGAATTCGTTAACCACATAAAATTATATAAATCCATTCAGGAGAAAATTGACTCGAGAAGTGCTACCACCTCTGGATTTTTTGTATTAAACTAAAGGGACATTCAGCCTTAAGGGATGATAAAACTTTGAAATACTGCACTCAACTTACTTTTTAAAATTGCAACACAAGGTTTGCACTAATATGTTAAACGATTTAGTTTAATAAGTCATTCCAAAATTATTTGAAAGTTGTGTCGTAACTCGACGTCTCAAATTATGTAGTTATTGTAAGTGAATAACACTACACAAGATGAGAGATAAATACTGAGTACTAGTAATGTTGGGAAATTCTTCAAACCTCTTATGAACACGTTGTCATCGAATATAAACTGTCGCATGATATGAAATAATTTACAAATTCATCTAACATTCATGCAAGATCATGGAGATAAAATTTCAAAATTTATAATTGCATGAGCGAATTTTTGTAACAAAAAATATCTATGCGAGAGTTCATCAGATTATTTCTTGTTTGAGAGCTAACTTGTGTATCATTACTTTTGCCAATAATGAGTGGTAACAGACTTGAGTATCAAACAAAC
Organism: Laupala kohalensis; assembly: GCA_002313205.1. NCBI lineage: Eukaryota > Metazoa > Arthropoda > Insecta > Orthoptera > Trigonidiidae > Laupala > Laupala kohalensis. The sequence goes on along the minus strand of NNCF01127916.1, from coordinate 102,639 downwards.
TAAATTGAAATTTCTCTTAGAAATACTTTGTTTGACTGACTTATCTTTTACACCATAGTTGATGATAAGGGACCATAGTTACTTACGAAAATGTATTATTACGTTCAAGTTTCTCTTTTTCTACTTCTTTACAGTTCCAACGTTTTCATAATGGAGTGCCGTTTCCTATGTTCGGACCATTGAAGCTGAGTTCTTATCCATTCAACACGATGGTAGCTACTTTTTCTTAATATAAAAAATTACTCCCAATTGTTTTTTCATTACTGATTTTTTTGTATTAGTTTCCAGGTTCTCATAAATTCATTCAAAAGAAGATCAAAGATGAAACGCCTTTCGCGGGTCGAAGTATAACACTGAGAAAGGTAAACAAAAAATAAATTCACAGAGGGACATAAGTTTGATCAGTCTGATTACGCAAATATGTCATTTCAGACACGCGAAGATGTAATACACGTCATACATTGCTGTTTTTGTTCAGTTCTGTGACTGCTTGACAGAAACTGTCCTAGAGTTTAGACCAATTTTCGAGTGTCTTTCGTGGCAGTTTAAAGTAATAGAATAGAATTTTCTTGTTACTTTTCCCAACATTAACCCCTTACTACTCGTACATTCACGGGATTCGTTTCTACCTCACCAGTCACTATTTGGTTGGAAAATCAGCTTATATAATAATAAACATGTTTTGAGGTCAAGTAAAGTTGAGTAAATTGTAACGAAAATAATTAATAATCACTTTCTATAATAATAATAATGAGTTATTTTGGCTCAAAACTTATTGGCTAACATACCATTGAATCAACTAAAACAATATAATTATCTCTCTACATGATGGAACGTATTTGCTATTATCGCACATTCATACAACAATTTATAAATTTGACTACTTTAAAACCACATTATATTATGCGTAAAGTAAAAACAGTGCATATTGACAAATAAAGATACATTTGTTACTTTGTGGGATGGATTTTAACCCTAATGGATACGTAACTATAGAAATCGTGATTATTAAGAATAAAAGTGGTGTAGTCTACTAGTAAAATATTTATTCCGATAGTTCTTTCGCCAATGCCGATTAGCTGGCATCTTCAGTCTAAAATAAAACGTAATACAACAATATAAACAATATGTAAAAATACAAAGTACAAGAATTTTTGTTAAGTTTATAAACATTTGAAATTTATTAAAATTATGAAAATTTGAAATTACTTGAAATTTGTAAATTTTTTTTTTGAAATTACTTCGTATATAATAAAGTTTTTAAGTGTATTGGAAACAGCAACAAATTTTTGTAGAATGTATCTGTGAATAAGAGGTAAAAACTACAACTAAATGAAAATATAAAAATAAATACGAATTGAACGCACCTGACAGTGCTTAGTAACAAAGGGCAAATTAGCTGAAAGGTTGGACGGGTGATATTTAAGAACTACAGGTATGTAGTGGCGAGGGGAGGGAGCATTGATCGGGAAACTCCATGAGCAAATTGGTTATTCCAGGAGAAGGGCAAAAGAGAAGAAAGGTTGCTTATATGTTCATAGCACAGAACGACATTCTGTTTTAATAATTTATGTATGTGTAAATTTTCTAAGAGTATTTTTTTTTCTGAAGGTGTTTTGTATTTGAAGGATGTGTACGTTTTGATCAATGTTGAAAGAGTGTGTGAAAAGGCGTAGGTGGTGGGCAAAATGAGATTAATTACTCAACAATAGCAATCAGTGACGTGTGGGGTAGAAATCTACTCCGTGAACACTCACCACTGACTCAATACTTAATTTTACTGGTTTACCATTGTTTCGAAAAAGTCAATTAAACGCTTAAACAATCGTGTAGGTAGCGGATTATTGAACGCCTGGCACGAGCAGTCAGCTCTCGCTTGCAGGTGTGTTCTGCACACGCGCAGTTCTGCAAAATTGAGATTGCCGCTTTGAATATAGTATAAATTTTCAGTAATCGGTTGGATGCCGTTGCGATAACGCCTCGAGTTAGCTGTCGCGCGTCGAAAAAGGGGTAGTTTCAATTTATGCCACCAGAGTGCACCAGTGACCAGACAAGGTCAGCTACTTCAATATAAGCAGACGAAAATATTTCAAAATTACATTAACTGAGCGCGCAGCCACCGGACTCCCTAGACAGTCGAAAGACGGCGACATTCATTTGTCGGGCTGCTTTTACGAGAGACGACGTGGAGACTGAAAATACGTATTGTATCTTATCAAATTCGTTTTTTGGTCATTTTTTTATATTGAAACATTTTATTAAAATTCACATTATAAACAGTGTGAATTTGCTTCCTAATTTTAACTCATTATTGGCATAGCAATAAAAAACTTCACGACAATCAAATCTTATTTTTTTAGAAGCTCCAATCAGATTAATTCTGCTTCAACAATAAGTAGCGTTCTTTATTGATTCTCCTTCTATTCACACTTGTGAAAAAACTGTTCTTATGAGGCTGCTGGTCGCCGCTGCAAATTGGTGTCTTCTGGCAGATTCTTTTGTGTTTTGTGTTAACAACCATAGAGCGCGGACGCGCATCAAGTAAAGATCACCATTTTCGTAGTTACGTCTTCATCGGGATCGAAATCTACCCCTCGAAGTTTCTATCCCACATCTTTTTTTGTCAATGTACACTTTTTATCATTAATTTCAGACAAAATCGAATGTTATTAAAAACAGTCAAGTATATCTTATTATTTTATTATTATACAAAGTCACTTAATATTTGCATGTGATTCATTTATCGTAACTTGATCTCAAAACATTTTTATTAAGATATAAGATTTTCTTTGATTTTGAAACAAACTTCATAAAGTAGTTTCTCAGAGTGATAATATGATATTGGACAGTCAATGTTAGTGCTTTTATTGTAGGAAAATATTTGTTTAATTTTAAAAAAAGTATGATTTCCCAGAAACAAAAAAAACGAAACTTTTATTGAAAAATACGAAAATTACATAAAAGTAATTAGCTATTAGACGTAATCAAAAGTAACTAGTTTTTGTTTGGGGGTCAATATTTACCCACAGATCAGTAATGTTAGTTGAGTGGTAAATGCAGTCATGGAATCCAACAGCTTCTTTTAAAGTTCTGAAACAGCCATCACCCAATTATTAAGAGTAAGCTATTGATTGAAATGCGATGACAAAGCTGTCGTAGTCAAAATTGACATCTTATGACTTCGTGCAAAGAAAAATACAAGATACAACTTTATACAGGGAAAAGAGTGGAAAATAAATTAAAATTACACAAGGATTTCGGAAATATTCTCTACATAGAATACGAAGGCTGTTCACTCGCGGGTCGATATTTTTGAAACACAATTATATAAAAAAAGTTTTTCTGGCTTTCAATACCATGGTTATCGGAGTTTTCACTTAAACCGAACGTGTCCCATAAAGCCCCCGTGAAATATGAAAACAGTCCATCAGTATGCGGAGGGTCCAAAATGAAACGAAAGTCAGGTTTTCTTCACGCAATTAACCCTTACATTCGCTTCTTCAGTGCCAGTCCCCAAAATCCGATGGTAAGAAAATCAGAGATTCGAGTTTGATCTTTGACGAGCAAGAATTGTGCGCTTGACCAGTATTTAATATTTTAGTCTGTCGAAACAGAATAAACGTAGTAACGTACTAGTGCGAAGTTGATAATGTTTGGTTAACAATTCAACTCTCAAATTAAAGTATTTCATTAAACCTTTGCTTGAGGACAAAGCGCAATTTGGTCTGCTAACTTGCACAAAGTTAAATATATTATGAATGGTGACTCAATAAAAACATCTCAAATATCTCCTAAACGGATAATAAATACCAAAAAGAATTATCATTTGATGTTTTTATACTGATTTCAAATGACTGATGGCGCTTTTACCACTATAAATATTGACACTTTTTAAACATTTGACACAATGCCTTTTTTAGCACTTCTGAATATCATGAATGAGAAAAGAATTACCTAGTCTGGCATCGAATAGAGATCTTCTTGTACATCAATAATATGCTAGAAGCTTTTTTCAGCTTCCCCAAATGTTCCAAAATTGGCGGTGTCAGTACAAATTTACTAAATGTTACAACATAATGTTAGTATTTTCTTGGTGTCCTTTAAAGCAGTGCTGAAAAAATATTCATAAAAAAACAAAACAAAAATATCAATATATCTGCAGCTAATAAAGGTGTAAATCATTTGAATAGTTTTATTATTCCCACACCATTTTAAAAATCTCTTATGGGTAAAAATAAATAAAGTAAACTTGATAAATTAATGTTCCAGGATGATGGTTTTGGAACTACAAATAATAACCAGCGAAAGAAACGTTCTTCTAATGATGTAGGGATGTCCGGAAATGGTAACATCGAAAACAAACCTGAAGCAAAGCTGGCGTTTGAAGGGCCTTCCGATATAGATACTATAAATGCTTTAATGTCACTGAATGCTCATTCTTTGCCCACGCGTCATGCGAACAGCAGAGAAAATCTAAAACATGTATTAAAAAGTGCTTCTACAAATCTAAATGATGAAACACTAAGGCGAAGATTAGATGACATTAAGAAACGCATGAATAAACATGAGAAAATTCAATCCACATCGCACCCTAACCATAATTCTAATACATACTTTAAATCTGGATTTAATAACAAATTATTTTCGAATAAGGAACCTGCGTGGACTTCCTCTGCTTTCAGTGAGGCAGGATATCCGTCACCTGCAGCCTCACATCACACACTACAACAAGGGCATTACCCCCACTTCTTAAAACATCATAACCCACGTGATTATTCCTTTGTAATTCTACAACCAGGAACGTTACAAGGAGATGCGCCCACAATAGAGAACATTCTGGCTGGATCACCTTCATCAGAAGCATTTAATTTAGAAATACCACTTCCTGAAGAATTTCCCCCAGAAACATCGCTTACTGACATAATTCAACCAGAAGCCTCACAGTCATCAGTATATGAAGAGGAAGTCACTCCATCGCACTCGTCTATACATCAAATTTCTCCCATTGGAATTTCAAACATTGGGAAAAGTCATTCTGGGTTTCCAGAAATTAGAAAGAATAAACATGAGGTGTCAGGATTTGGAGCACACACTTCGGAACTACTATTGGCACCAGAATCATACGAATTTCTAAACTCCCCGAACGGAATGAATTCTAATTTTATACCATTATGTCAACAATGGCAATCTAAAAGACATATTTCAAACATACCTCAGAGTATTTCTCAATGGATTCCTTATGTAGGAAACACTGGCCTTAGCAATCCGCAAATGATGCATCTGAAAAAATAAGAGTAAAATAGTAAAATATCGTAGACTGGGGCGTAGGAGCAGATTAATCCCAAGCACCATAGTTAAGATAATATAGAAGGAAACTTACTTTCCTTTATATGTGTTTCACACTTTTATTCCTAGATAGTGACGTAACTACCGCCTATTCGGTCGGTGCAATTGCCTGGGGTTATGAATTTTTTAAAGATAAAAATGTATTTTTCACGATTCTTAATTATCTCCCTTTAGAAATTTCTTAGAGATGCCCTTTGGTGTCATTTAAAAAATATGTTTCAAAATAGCGTCGTTTTATTTATAAAATTGGCGTAACTAATATTCCGACGAAACATAAGTTTTAACTGACAAAAATTTCCTCAAACAGTTGTTTCCTAAACAGTATTTGTAGTTTTCAACGGGGACCCAAGTTATTACAATTATACTAATCCTTCCTTATATTTGTCTAAGAATTTCCTTAAGTTACTGTATAATACAGTTTATGTCATATACAATGAAAGCAACATTGTCAATATGAATTTTTCAAAATTTTAATTTGTTCAATGTTAATTATTTTTTTTCGTCCTGTCCTTATTCTAAAATGTTTCTTTCAAATACGACTAACAATATGTTTGAACGTAAATTGATTTCACATTTAAAGTGATTGCACATTAATTTATCAGTAAGAATTGCTTAATTCTTAAGAAAAATCTTGTCAAAAAATTTTCTGCTTGGGCCTCCGATGTGATCATTAACCGGGGCCTTGGAAGGGATAGTTACGCCTCTGTTTTTAGATCATTAACGATCGTAGATCTCACTAACGCTCTTTTATTCCACTTGGGTAAATGCTTGCACTTCGTTGTACGTATTATACTTAATTTAACTACATTGCTAGTTACAATATAAAGTTCTCTCATCACTTTTGTGTTTGTTTTGAAGTGAGTAAAATTGTTAAGTCTAGTTAACAAACATACTCATTTGATAAATGAGAAGCCTAATCTAAAAACTGTTTCCATTGTTGTAGACAATATCCTTGTTTTGCACCAAATCTGCAACTATTACAAAGTTTCACAAATGAAAACAATGGAAATTAAAGGGATTTGTATAACAATTTGTTTAACAATCATGTAATAAAATTTTATTTAAAAGTGATTTTTTTATTTTTTACTTTAACCTACAGTTTAAAAACATTATTCATACACAAATATTAAATGAAATTAAGTTCTGTACTGAAAAGGAATACAATTATATTTGTTACTGATACCATTTAATGTTTTGTTTGTATACCTATGATTTGAACAATGTACATGTTTGATCGTACATTTTTATGACTGACAGAATTACGAAAATTAAGGTAAAAATCTTGTTGAGAAACTCAAGCAAATATTCCTCCCTTGATTTAATAATAATGAATCAATCATTTGTGATCACACAAATTTAGGAATAGATCATGCACAATTATCACTGACAAGGAATGTTCAATATTCTTCAGATTTCATTTCTGATTTATAATGAATTGCATCACATATTTTTTACCCAGTTATAATCATATTTTTATCGGTCGTAGTGTGACGATGTGGAGAACCCACTCCTTGTGATAATCGATTTTTCTGTATCTATAATCAAAAGAGAGACCGGAAATCATCCGGAATCGGAACGAAATACTTCACATACGAAATGAATGGCATTGAATTTCAAAAGCATCGGTCATTGTATTATCTAGCAAATTCAAATGCTGGACGAAAGATAATTCGGAATGCCCATGAGATATGAAGAAATATGTTTAAAGAGACGGGTATGTCGAAAATGTTTGCAGTGCTCATTCAAGTATTGGAAGAAATATATTGTAAGGACTTCATCATGAGACTAAAACTAGGGATATGTATTTCTATCGTTTGTTTCTCAAGTGTCTACTGCTGTAAATGCAATATGAAACGAAGCACATACGATTCTGCTCCTGTGAGTACAAATACTTTATTTCAAAACTTATTTTTTATTAAGAAAAATTTGAAACAAGTCACTTCGTGTGCTAATTTTTCAAGAATACAACCACTGAAAAGTTATGATTTAAAGAAAATCAGACGTTCATAGTATGATATGAAAAATAAAATACAATACCGTGGAATTAATGTAATTGGGTTCAGATTAGACGCGAAATTTCCCATACAAACTTACGTAAATTGTTTTTCATTGAAACAGTAAAACTGAAGAAAATTAATTTTAATTCCAAATATTCTAGAATTATTATTTAACACTATATTCGTCAGTTTTATACAAAACGAATTACTTATTTCGTTCTTTACAATGATTACTTTTAATCTGTACGGTACAAACTGTTCCATTACAACTGCTCTGAAATATTTGAAATTAAGAAAAAGTGGTCAAAAATTATTTTTCTTTTTGAAAACAATATTTACACGTTAAAAGAGTATTTTTTTCAGAACATCTGTTATCTCAATTAACGTCAATTATGAGAAAGCACTGAATCAAAAAAGACATGTTATAAGTTTAACACTTCTAAAACAATGTCTACTCCAAAATGGTTTTAGACATACTCAATTTCATTAAGTCTCAACTATTTTTAAATTAATTTCAAATTGTGTTTACCAACTGATAAATGTGATACTGTAATTCAGGATTAATTAAACGACGCAGAAAACATTTTCCTGTACAATACCCTCATTTATAAAATTAAAATTTAAAAAATCATGTACGTCAATACGCAAATGTCCCCTAGTTTTTTTGTTCCTTTTCTGAGTAACCAGACGGAGCAAAATAAACAAGAAAATAATGTTCATTAAAATTAAAAATCAGAAACGTAGATTTTTTTTGGCTTGAGGCGTTAAGCAACATAATCATTAATACTAATTCAAAATTTCTAAAGAAAAAAAGACTCAAGTTTTTTAATTTTTCTTACTTTCTTTTTAACCAGTTGTTTGATTCTCAATTTTACTTCGTTATTTTTACTTTTTAGTACGGCACTTTTTAAAATAAAAGCTTGTTTCAAATAAAGTTTTTTGTTTAATTTATTATATGTTTCTTAATATTGGAATTTGCTTATTTATTTGTCAAATGATATCTGAAAACTTGACTGTCCTACCTGTCATTATTTTAATCGTCCCCTCGGGTACCAGGGAAGTCTTATCCGCACAGTACTTGTTGTCAGATAGTCATCTGTGTACCAAGTTTGGTTGAAATTACTCCAGGCATTCTTGAGTTATGGTGCAATAAACACTCATACACATATAGTCTCATTTCACCCCCTAATGGGTAGATTTTGGTATCTGGTACGAGAATCATCTGTCATGAAAACCACACATGTGTACAATTTCAGCTTAATTGGAGACTTGGGAATAGCCGAAATATCAATTACCAATTTTGAAACGGAAGGACCCCCCAGGGGACTTACATCTAGTAAGTACGTGTTTGGCGAACACGGGGCCCCGAGCTGAGTCTGGCATTGCTCCCACTTACTTGTGCCATGCTCCTTCCTTTCTCTTTTCTGACCTCCCTTGGTCACCTCTTGTTCTTTTCGATCCCGACGCTATGAGGGCTAGGGTATCTTTCATTTTCCTCTTTCCTCTTCTT
>NNCF01127916.1:79235-93659 GCA_002313205.1 Laupala kohalensis | reverse complement strand
AAAAAAAAAAAAAAAAAAAATTAGAAACGGAAGGACAACATACATACGAACGACGCAAGTTAACAAAAACTTGTAATAAAACATGTGATATATTTTTGTGCAATTCACAACAGATTCATTGTTCAAATATATTTCCAATTTTTTAAGATTAACCTGAAAAGTCACAGAGTAAATTTTGATGAACATTTTTCTCGTTATATTTCGCAATACCAGAGATGTACCGGTGTGAATTAATTTGTTAATTATTCTAATCGAAGAAATTCCTTTCAGTCACTTTTTCATCAAAGAATAAGATTTTAGAAAAGTATCAATCGCTCATGAATATGATTGGTTTTTTAGATGAGTGTGATCTTAAAAATGTGATGTGTTGTGGTTGTTTTAAATCTTAACAAGAAAATTTTAATTATAAGTGAGGGCATGATAAATTAAATGGCGTTTCCATGTTGCTCACAATGAGCAACATAGAAACGTCATTTAATTTATCATGCTTTGATAATGTTGCTAAAGCTCCACAATTACCAAGTATAAGTGAGGGGTTGTGTTATATTATTTATTTGCATTAAATATACTCTGTATGCACAATATTTTTAACGTACTCAATATTTTTTGTTTGAAATAAAGTTGGATTTTCANGCATTAAATATACTCTGTATGCACAATATTTTTAACGTACTCAATATTTTTTGTTTGAAATAAAGTTGGATTTTCAGGAGTATACGCTCAATTCTTTAATAACCCTTTTCGAATGTTTGAAAGGGCACACGTATATACCTAAAATTATAATATGAAATTCTGTCAAAATGTCTGGAAAAAATCAGAAACTTTCACATCGACAAATGACTGTTTCTTCATTTGTTGAAATATTTCAAAATGGTTCGTGAGCCCTTTCAATCAAATATTAGAGAATAATCTCATATTTCCGTGAAGTTCACCGTATCGTACTTATTTTCATAAATGTACGATTTTTCTAAATATTCGGGAATAAATATTTTATTGTAAAAAATGAAATACGTTTTATGAACAAAGTTTTGAAAATCGTCGCTGAAATTTTATAATAGAGTTGTTTCTAATTAAAAAGGTGTTCAATTGAAATAAATATTTTTTCAAAAAAATCTTGCACCATACATGTGTTTCTCCTCAGTGGTCATACAAATAAGACTAGAAATACTATAAACCAAATATTAAAAAATACATTAAGTCGATTAACTATGCTTTGATATAACTAAACAAGTTTTGTAAATTTTTTAAAATAAAATATCACATTTCCTGGTCAAGCAAAAAAATGCACCACATAAATATCGCGTTTTAGATTATAGTACGCCAATGTACTAAGCGTTATTGCATTACTGTAGTTACACATTGCATTACTGTAGTTTGTATTTGTTCGGAAAAGTAAAGTTATAAGCTTGAATAGAGTGTATAAAGATATATTTTACGTTGTACACATCCGTATTTTTGTAAATAATAATTAACTTGCACACTTATAACCACCGATATTGAATAAAGAAAATCAGATATAAAAGAACCATGTACCGTATTGACACATCGCATTGACAAAACATTAATGTGACGCTAAGTAAATCTCTATTAGTCAGAATTATTAGAAATCAAAATTCTTAATAGTTTCTATTCTTTATTTCACATTCTCATTTTTACACTCTTTTCTTTTTCTCCCTTTTTCTCACAATTCATGATTGTCACTATCTTGTGTCATATGTCGTGAAGACACCTAGCAACTACGGGAATGAGGTCGCATGGTCAGAGGAAGTATGTTAGTGGGTAACCACGCAGAGTAATACCATATATAATCGGGGCGCGATTGGGCCTCGGGACGGAAATAACCAGTCACTACTGTGGGAGTTGCACCTGTGTGACATCCCAGTGACCTCCTTCTGTCCACCGATCGTCTGAGACCCCGGAAGCAGCGTGGACCAGCAACTGTTCCTCGCCCCCAGCTTCCCGAGCTAGGTTACGTCATGAATTTCACCTACTCCTCTCTGGCAACTGCCCTGTGCACCACTGACACGTTGTGAGTATAAATGTATTGACATAGTTCTGAGTCTCACTGAAACCTATCATTCCTTCCGCCTACCTCCTCGTCATTCCTCCTTTACTTTGTGACTACCTCAGTAGCTCGACCAAATACAAACCACAGCGGGAACACCACGACACATTTATTTCTATTCACAAATATTCATGAACGTCCTACTCTGATCCAATAAATGTCAGAAAGCCTCTATCTCTATATACACAATTTTTCATTACAGAAGTATTAAATAAGTCATTTTTAAAATATAATTTTGTAACAATTTCTTGTATCTACCATATCTTCTGATATTTTGAGCCAAATTTTTTCCTGAATGTCACATGTCTCTCTACTAAAATTCCACACTCCCAAAATATACGACCTGTCGTTTCTTATCCTTTACCATATGTACACGTCTGATATCTGTACAGATAACTTTTGAAATTTCTGAGTAATTTGAACAAACATTGACTCGTATTCAATTCAGTTTAAAAGTTATTATTTGCAATTTACTGAACACTGACTAACTTGGCAATGACGGGGCTAGTGTCCCGTATGCCCTGAAGGAGCTTTTGTACATAGGCCAACTTAAGTATATATAAACTTATAGTGAGCCATTTTTACTTTGCAATTGCATTTGTCGGTCTGATTCCAGTATTTACGAAAAATGACAACATCACCCTCCAGTCTGTATTTGGTACATCCACTTCTCTATGTTTTATGGCCCCAAAGGTTCACACATTTGCTGGTGTTTCTTCGTAGTGTCTGTAAATGGGAAATGAAGCGTGCTATTGAAATTTATCTACGAGGGGGTGGTANTTGAGTCTGACAATACTTCCACTTTCTAATACTTGGCTCCTTCCTTTCTCTTTCTTGACCTTTCTTGGTTACCTCTTGTTCTTTTCGATCCCGACGCTATTAGGGCTAGGATATCTTTCATTTTCCTAATTTTTTGTAATATTTTGATATATGTTCTGAGAAATATTAATTCGGGAGGGATTTTTATGGGTATGATTGAGTCATTCGACGAGTCCCACACGCGGGAAGAGTCATGTCTCTCCTTAGTGCGTAAATGCATTTTCCCTACCTGTACAAGTTTTAAGGGCTCTAATGACCTCCCTGTTGACGAGCCCTAAAACCCCACAAAAAAAAAAAAGGGGTGGTAGAAGGATGGAAATGAGTTGTAAGGTTATTGTTAGTAGGCGGTTAGGTTTGTTTACAAACAACTTGGCCCACGTGGAGGTGTTAGGAGTTATTGGTAATAGTAAGAGTTTGTGATACTAAGAGTAGGAGGTGGATAGAACGACAGTTCACTTTTTAATCTTCACTGCTATGAATTGGAATATTTAAGTGAAAAGCTACAATTTTTTTCTGGCCCGACCTGGACTTTAACGCGGAGTGACTCGGTGGCAATCAAGCGTGTTCGCCCTCATCTACCAGATGGTGTTGACTCTATTGTCCTGCGAAGGACGAATGAAAGAAGACCCACCAGTGTGGATGAATTGCGACACTTGACTTTGACGAAGGTACACTTTTATCTCTTTGCTTGAGAATAAAATTGGCTTGAATTGATAAGAACTACGGGCGTATTAATCTAAAAAATTAATTCTTCTGACACCGGGATATGGCGAAATAACTGAGCTGCTTTCGTTTGAAAGGTCGAACAAGAAGGAAATTATTCCAGATATTGAAACTAAAATTTCCTGTAGTCTCTAAAACTCGTCTGATAAAATACTTATTCATACAAATCTTTGAAACAAAAAAATTCATTTACATTTAAAAAACACAACTCTGGTTTTTCCATCACATTTTTTACACTTCTCACGTTTTAATACACTTGTCAAGTTCGCCGACCATACGTAATTACAGGTATGACCATTTCTAAAGTACAACTCTACATTGAATTTTGTGAAACCTATCTTAACCAATAATATTTTTTAAACTTTCGCTTCCACTTATAGGATATGTGATCCCTTGAGCAAACCGTACTCCTAAACATACATTTTTATTGAAATTTTCCCTTTAAGTAATCGTATCACTAGTTCTCACCTTTTTGTTTTGTAAATTTATTGTTTACACAATTTATTGCAATAAATATCGTATGTACTTGACACCACGGATCACATTTATCTAATACCGTGTTTTCGAAATGAAATTAATTGTCTTTGTCTTCCCGAAGAAAATTAATTTCATTTTCAATTACGCCAACAAAACATCACCAACACCATCTATATTTACTGTCTTCCCTTTCTTCTATTTGTTGTAACATCACACCACAAGCCCTGATGGTGTGTATATTTTGGTAGAAGCGGGATTCATCTAAATACCACAATTCCTAAGGTAGTTCTTTTTGCTGCCACCAGTCCAGTTTCCCGGACAATTAAACACACGTGTAATAACAATAATTAATGATTTAATACAAATTAAATAGAAATCTGAATTTTCAAACGGAAACAAACTCCCAAAATCATTAATGCATATATAAATATGTTATTACACAAGTAATGCTATCAGAAAGCATTAATTACACATAGATAAATTTGTTGAAGACAACTAAATTGTAAAACCCTCTAGATTATCTCAACCTCCAAAATTACAAGTTGAACTGTTACAAGTTACGTCACTCCTAACTAGTAATCAGTTTATCTGGACTACCACAGCAGCCTCATGATTCATCGAGTCTCTGCGACCGATGCTAGACTGCGGACTCAACTCACACGTAAAAAGTCCTCGAGGTTCCTCATTCCTTCCAATATATACAGAAGAGGAAGTCACGTGACCAGCAAGTAACCACGCCTTCGCTGACACAACGTGCAACCCCATCCTCTTGGGCACCCCTCAGCATTCATGGGAACGCAATGATCTCGTCGCGAGGGCGCCGCTGCCGGTCCACGCCAGGTGTTGACCGCCCTTCCACTTAAGTCTGTCATTGTCTCTGCAGTTGGTGAAGGTGCTTCATTCACAACGTCTTAACATTCTTCTTTTCTGACGTCCACCGACATTCCATAGTGGACCTCGTCATGGTCAAACCCTTTCCCTTCAGAAATAATAAAATTCCAAAGGGGTGGTGTGCGTGGTCAGCGTCTCCGGCCGCATTCTTCGCCGGGCACACCCTTTTGTTTTCTGTATTGCAGGAAACGGGTCTGACAATAGCACCTTACAGGGAAAGGCTTAGCTTCGGGTCCAAAACCCGTCGCACTTCTGTCTTAGCGGCGTCCGGCTAGACTCCGTAATCTTCTTAGCAGTGTCCGGCTAGTGAAATGCGTAAAAATATTAATAATTCACAAACCTCTAAAGTGTTTTGGTTTGCATTGTCTTCTGACTTTCCTGTTCACAAAAATCATAATATCTTTATAAGTGTTTTAAATCCTTTCTCTCTTACAATTTTACACAGCCAATTTTTCATTAGATTCCACAATATAGATTCACCATGGGGGCCTTGTGGATACTCTTAATCTTTCTCTCAATATATTCTTGGTTGTCAAAGTTCCAAATATGATGTTCTATCTGTGAAATAATCCGTCAAAATATTGTAAAATTCCTTGTTAATTTCGCGCATTTGATAAACCTTAATCCTAGCTAATCCATATCTGTTTCCTCTTTCATCTATCCTATTCGTTAATGTCTTCATCACAGTAAGAGTTGATCTTTCTTTTTGAATCTATATTTTTTACCATGTAAACACTCCTTTTCCACTAGCCTATCCGTCATTTTCCTAATTAGTATCTTTTCTAAAAACTTCTCTACACATCACAAGACACATCTAGGCCTACATATCTGCAAATCTCCTATTTATTCCCATTTTCTTTTACTTCGCAATTTATATAAATAAATACTATTATTTTTACAAATTTCCACTATCGTTGAAAATCAACATTTTTAGACAACATTTAATAGCAAAGTGTTAGTGATGTACGGGCTTTTGGAGTCGAGGTGGGTGATGCCGTAGGTATAGCGGGAAGAATTCCCGACCGTTGCCTTTTTCACGTGCCCTTAGATAATGCAACCTTTGCTAACCAAGTATGTACTCGGAAGTTGTGAATTAAAATCTGTAAAATAATCCCGTAAATTCCATTAATCTCTGTAATGCAACCTCAAACATTTCGTTGGTTAGTCCGCCATACCCTGAAATTTTCCTTGTTCCAAAGCTATTATTCATATTATCCAATTTTTCCTCCCTATCAACTTTACTTCTTCTATTTCTACTTTATGCTGTATCTAGGAAAATCCAACATCGTCTCGCAACAGCATACACTGTCATTTTTCTCCGGTGTGTAAACAACGTCCTGTATCATCCCTTTAATTAGTCAATGTACCCATAGTTATTTTAAACTTATTGATTTCTCTTTCTATCTTTTCATTTTATACTTTTCCCTTGTTATTAAATAAGGAACATTTTTTACCGTTTATATCACATACTCCTTCCATTTATATACTTTTCCTTATTTTATTTTAGTCCAATATTCTTCGAAAATCTTCTTCCTTTTTCTCCTCCTTCAATCTCCGTTCCCTTCGTCTAGCAATTTGTAGTTGTCACTTTGCTACCGTCTTCATTTTTCTCAGCTCTACAAGCCCTCTTTTTCACCATATTTGTCCACAACGTATTTTTCTTTGAAATCGAGCATATTCATTTGCTAGTATCACAATATTATATGAAAACGATCTACATAATCAATTCCTTCGCATATTACATCTTTTCATATTCTTTTTTACTCTTCTGTACTGTTATCTTCCTCAAATTTCTTTTCCCCACTTCTGTTTCTTGTCTTCATATTCCTCTTATTTCAATCTATGATAAGACATTATATGTTCTGAATTCCAAAATGAATACAAACGACTTCCACATTCTTTGTCTCTGTTACGTCACTTATTGACTGTCCGCGCTCCTCATCAAAGGCACATGAATTTCTCAATTTTGCACCACAAGATCGTGCCTAAAGATTATTTTCTCCAACATCTTTCCATTTCTATTTGTAGTTATATCACTAGAATTTTTATCTACCGTTTCATCAAGCCAAAATTTTTCCTTACATATTTTCTTTACGTTTAAATAGTCTCTTCCCAAAATTATTTCTCCATTTTTTGTTCTTATTTGATATGCTATTATATATTGTGAGCAATATACGGGGATCTTAAAGAGGATATACATTTGCCATTTACTATACGAAAACTTTCTGAATTTAGCTTTATTGCATTGTATAGTTAATGTTCGGCATCAGCTATTCCTCCCACTGAGGGCATTCCTCTTCAGGAGTTTTCTATGACCCTGCTTTTTGCCATACATGCGGTTTTGACACTGACATGTTGTAAATTTTGCCCGTATACACAATCAAGTAATAACTCATTCTTTATGTCACTATGTATCATATGGATATTCGTGTCATGTATTCTGTTTCTTGGAACAAAAACAAACGCTTTCCCTAGGTCTAAGAAAAAAAGCCGCAAGTTCAGTTTGTTTTGCCAATGAATAAGCGACCACTAAAAAATATTTGGCTGTGATTGCTACAAAATACAAACTCTCGTTTAAATGAACAAAAATCGTACGTGAAGTTCCAAATTTCGTTAAGTTAATAATTATTCTTTCTTTATTGGATTGCCATTACTAAATCTTTCCATAAAGTTCAGTTCACTCGTGTAAGTCTTCCAGTAACACATTTCCGGGTGGCTATTCTTTTTATTTCCTATCTTCCTCAGCAGCTTGCACGTAGGTTCTATATTTCTGTATAAAAGTTTAGAAATATCTTTCTACTGGTATTTACTGAAAAGGTACTTAAAATACTATAATCAGATAAATATATTCGTATTTACTCGACAGGGCAAATGTATATTAATGAAGACATAATTAACTACTCGATTAATCATAATGTTATTCCACAAAAAATTCTCAATTAATAAAACCGGCTAGTTTTTACATTTTATGTAGAATATCTGTTCTGAAATATTGTTTTCAGAAACTGAGTTTCCAGTGGAGCGAAATAATAAAAGGCAAGAAGATTTGTAAACATCTCACAGAATGTTTGAAAATGCTTTTCGCGGATAGAATGACTCCTTGGATAAGGCAAGTAAGTATCTTCATTATTATGTATTGCCTCATGTTTACTTTACCTTCATACGGAATAGGAAAAAATGGATAAGAAACAATGGTTTTTAAACAAAATAACTAAAATCGTTTCTGGTAATCAGTGTCTGATATATTTATATGAGTGATGCATATAGCTAAGATTATAAAAAACTTCTAAGAAGAAACTGGAGGGGTACAATTCATGGTTTAAGTGAAATATTGTTTTCTTTTTTTAAATTTCCGTCTTGATCGCTATTTCAATGCAATGAACTGGATTTTTGCATGATACCAAATAAACGGTAAACCATGAAAAATTATACGGTTGAAAAACGTGGATCTGAACTAAAAGAACATGAACCATGAATGAAAGTATTTACATGACATGAATCTGTCTGCGAGGCTTACACAACGTGCGATTAATGATTCACTTACTTGTTGGAGCAAAATAAGGTTTTTGCGTGAATGGTACCTATATCACCGAATGTGTTGAGTTCTTTTTGTTCATAGATGAAAATTATTCGTTCACATTAGTTTGCATATAAAAGAATAAATAATATCAGAAAGCAACGTTAAGACGACCGTCCAAAGAAAAAGAATCAAGTCTTAAGTCATTTAGGAGTTAGCTCAATCACTTCTCACGATCTCACGGTGTAAAGTGTATGCTTTACCAAAAGTTTGTTTTAAGTGCAAGAAGGTGTTTGTCGGTGTATATGGTAGAAATTTGTGATGGACGTTTCCATAAAGAGTATATTTTAAGTGACCAGTGTTTTGGCCATCATGACCTTGAATTTAAATGCATCATATTAGAGCAATTAATAACTGCAGCAATCAAAGTCTGGTATGTGATAAACAAAAATGAACTACCTATTATTACGCATTTGAATCAGATATGAACCTTATTCTCTAATATTCCATGCAAATTGAAATGCAAACTCACGCAAACGTTTTTGAGTTTAAACTTGAGTAACGTTAGAAACTAAAAAAAATTAAATTGTAGAAAAAGTAAAAAACGTAGGGTTATCAATTGAGAAGCCAGTTTTTAAATTACAGAAAGATTACGAGCAGATTCTTCTTTGAAACTTCAATAAACATGGCTCATTATATTATTGCATTGCATTTTTCTTCTTCTTCTTCTTCTTTAATCCAGCCTTTTCCCTACTCCACGAGGGGTCGGCGAATGGGGATGGATATATGATGCTTCGTTTGGTTTTGGCTGGGGAATACTAGGGTGCCGGATGTATTTAAAGAGGAATTTGGTAAATGGAAATCACGCATTGAAAGTTGCTTTGCGTAACGTCATGCAGACGGATTCACTTCATGTTAATTTATCCTTTTGATACAGTTTATAATTTTAGATTTTACTGATGGGGAAATGAATGGCTACGTAACACTGAAGATTTCACAAATAATAGATCATTATTTTCATAATTCCCATCGATATGGTAAACAAATACAGGTGGTTAACTTTTTGAAGAACTTGATGCGATGATTTGTTGTAGCTCACCGTCGAGCAACAAACTCTTTCGTTGTGTGAGAACGTCTTAGAGTATTTGAGAACCCCATTTGCCATGCAAGAAATGAGAAGTAGCATTTCGGTGAGTAGAATATTTTGTTTATAAAATTGTATATTACGTTTAATTTTATAGCTAGAATAATAACGTCGTGTAAGAATTATTATATCTTAAATTCCTAATTGGAATATCCTCCCCCAAAAAGTAACTAAAACCCGTAAACTTGAGTCTTCCCACAGGAATTTGAATTCCTTTTCACAGTGCACCTAAAGTGCTAAAAGCAAGTAGCAAAGCACTCGGGATTAAAGTAAGAAGAATTCATAATAGGAAAGTCGATGGATTTCGCAGACAAGGAGATTTTCTGACATTTCTGGAAAATTTCACATCTTGGATTTTGATAAAACGTCGAGTAGAAAGAGGAAAATCTTGGAATAAAACTGTTATTTTATATTCCCAAGGAATTTCGAGCAAAAGGATAAAAGGGATTGGTATCCATGAGAAGTTACGGATTCTTCGTAAAAATTCCAAGTTCTAGTTATGAAGAATTGCACATACAGTTAAATGGTGCAATTGCTGTAACAATTAGAGATACTAATCATAACGTAGTTGGCACTACTATTACAGTTCAAGTAATCGCGAAAATGCAAATACTTTAATAACAATTTCCTTGATAAGTTAAGCACAATTATTAGTGAGATATGTGATAACTTTATGTTGTGATAACTTTATGTTAAGGTTTGTTATGTACATATTTTTATATACGGAAGAAATATGTACATAACAAACCTTAACACGTACGTACGTGTGAAACCGGTAATAAAGTGCACACAGCGTAGTGTGCCGCCTGGTTCACTTACCTCCTGAATAGGGATGTGTCTCAGGTCTTCCGGAGTTTAGGTCTGGGTGGAAATGGTGTACAGTTGTGAAAGGCGAACGGGTGGTGTAGTGGTTAACACCCTTGCGATCAAAGCAAGATTTCCGGGTTCGACTCCCGGCTCGTCGCCATTTTCTCCTTACCGAAAGTTATCACGTATCTTCTCCACGTGTAGGGTACAGGGAAGAAATAAGTCTTCCAGGAATTCATCCTTCTATCTGGTTTTCGGTCTTCCTCTCTTTTATGTAAACGGTTTCCATTCATAAACCTTCTTCGCTGTTCTATCGCTTTTCATTCTACATACATGGCCCAGCCAGCTCAGCATAGATGTTTTAATGTGATTTATAATTTCATGGATTTAATTAATGTATCTTGCTCTAGGTTTGTTCTTGATCTCCAAATACCATCAGTGACCTTTACAGGTCCATGTATCTTCTCTGGACATATTTTTCGAGAACTTTTAGTTAGTTAAAACCAGCTAGAGTAATTTGCTCCCATACAAGAATTCATTTGTGAATATTTTCTGCGGACAGCTGTAATTCTTTCATTAATATCTTCTTCAATTTTGTTGTTTCTATTTCCAACTAGTTCAAGATATTTGAATGACTTCACTTCTGAAACTCTTCTCCATCCACAGGAATATTTGGTAATTTAATTTACCCTGCTTTATACCTTAAATTTCATTGCTGTAAATTATTAATCCTTATTCTAAGGATATATTCTTAAGTGTCACAGTTGAAAAATGTTTCTTCTAATGCTCAAGTTGTTCTCGCCGTTATCAGCATATCATCAGCCTATGTGGTTTATGCGTAAAGTGAAGTTCCCTTTATTCCAGTCTTTTGCATAATAACATCGATTGCATAATACTCAGGACAAAGTTGCAGAAAGAGAATCACGTTGCTTGTCTCCAGATCATCCTTCAAATTCTTCACAAAGTTGATTATTGATTTTCACTCTCGCATTAGTGTTATTCAATGAATAAAATATCTTAATTTTTAGGCTACTCGTAAATAGTCAGAGATTCCATTATTTTTTTATGGAAACTGAATCAAAAGCCTGAGAATATGAACATATTTTAAACAAATTTATTCACTGCTAAGGACATTTTTCATAAATTTATATCATTATAAATATATCTATTGTAGAACGGTTTTGGAGGAATCACATTTGAATACTTAAAGAGTTTTTCAACTGTGACAGTTAAACTTTTATTTAATAATATAGCACATATTGTATGTTAAATGGTAATATTGTTGCTGAATTCATGTTCACCTCATTTCTAAAAAAAATTGACAGAACGTTCCATTGGGATAGTAGATGTTGACAATTCTAAGTATTAGGTACAAATTTATGTATTTATTTCTTTAAATTTTTCCCCTCATACTATATAAATTCAACAGAAATGATGTCGAATCCTAAGGATTTATGGTTTTAAGATGGTTAAAAATATGGCATAATTCGTTGAATAAAATAGGATCAACAGCATCTTCTTCTTGATGTTGACTTACTTCGTGGTTTCTACCGTCATAACTTTAAGTTGTTGTATATCTTGAATTTGATACTGGTTGTTAGAAAGTTTTCCATCTTTTTAATAATTCAGTTTGTTGAATTAACAATTTACCATCAGTATCTTTTCATAATGCTAAATCAGTGAAATGTTAGGATCCAAATTTTCCGGCTTCTTTAAAGAATTTCTTGGTTTCATTTGTTCTATAATTATCATCTACTGCTTTCATTTTGCACAGCATTCAATTATTTTTCATTATCTTATAGTATATTTGCTTTCTTCCTTAAACTTAATGTTTCACGGTATTCTCTTCTTCCTCTGATATGTTTCACAGTGCATTTTATTCTTGACATCTTATTTTTCATTGATAGCGCTTGTGTAATCTTTTTCCATCCATTTATTCAATTTACATTTTTTGCTTCTTCATATTGTTATGCAGCATTGTTTTTGCTTCTACATACCGTTTTCTGTTATTTCATTTCTTAAGTTTGCCCAATCATCATTGATTTCTTCAATCACTTGGCCATTTTTCAAGGAAGTTGCTAATTTTTTCCCGTAATTCTCAAACATTTTGGGATCATGCAAGCTCAAGAAATCTATTTCAAAAACACACACCTCTGGTATTGGAACTACGCGCAGCAACACAACTATTGGTTTTAATCAACATTTACTACTCTTTTCAAAATTACTACCCACTACTTCACACATACACTGTGACACTCCCCTAGATTTTCCCCCAAAATTCACATATTAAAATTATATAAAATTCACAGTGATGTGGGTACAATGAGCAGTCCCTACTCATCGTTTTCTCCTAAATTTTCGTTACACAATTAATAAAGTAATAACAAAGCTAATTAGTTTGTTGCTGGTTAAGGAAATAACTATATTTTGCAGTCAGTCTGTTATGTTGAAGCACACGCTTTATCTTTGTCCGAAGACACACTGTTCGCGTCTAGTTTGACTGGAAGCTACCAGTACAGTACAGGTACCTTGTTTACAAAACATTGGTGAAAGGTAGGCTACCTCAGACCAAACTGCGTTATCGCATAGGACTGACTCTAGGTTCGATGACCTGTGGGCTGTTGACAGCTGCTACCAGTAGATTCTTCCCTCTGGTTGGCCCAGTCGCTACTCGCAACCTCATTTATTGAAGTCTCTGGCTACCACTCCCAGGATTCACGGAGAATCTTTCCAAAAATACAAGTCGATTGTTCATTAACAAAAGTTGCTAGGCATCTGTCCCGATGCTACGAACCGATAACATCAAAAAGACACAATTTTCATTAATAAATTCACTTGCTAACAAAATAATTTAACAAGAGACCGCACTCGAAAATACTTCATAGCCGAAGTGCTGACTGACATAGCTATACTGCCAAGCACCGTAATCGAGTACATCGCCAAATGAATTGGAACGAGAGTGATTCCCAAAAAATATGCCAAGTCCGTAAGTGTTCTGAAAAGAACTTAGGAATAAAACCGAACACTTCTCACGTATAGCAACTACCTCAAGTTGCTCTAACACCTCTTGAAGTAAAATCTCGTAGTTATCAGAAACTCGTAATAATTCTCATAATGATCTAAAGTGTTCTGCGCAAGTCTTTTTATAACAACAATCCTTCCTTGTCCACAAAATTTCGTAAAAGTTCACGCTCTTCGACATGTCATGTGATTTCAAGAACAAATCATTTTCTTCGACCTACTCCAAGCGGAATCCCTTTGATGGGTTCGAAGGTCGTGACGTGTGTTTAATTTCAACGAATCACGTCTCTCTGTTCAACAGCAACGATCTTTGCTACGCCGAGATCATGTCGTTGCCTCGTGCCGAACTGTCAATAGTTCTCACGCCTCCTTTTCTGTTGTCTTGCGTCTTTCCAACGACCGCCCAAAAGACCCCTGGGTTCGGCGAGTTCGAGCTTGCCTCGGCAGTCCCTAGTGACTCTCGCGTTTTGAAAATACCTGCCATTGTCCATTGTACTGCGTCGTGCCCTGTGACCATGCGCTGCACCGTCTGTCTTTGATCCAGTGAATTTCTCGCCCTCTTCGCTTTCAAGATTTTTGTGACCTTGTTTTTGTGCATTGGGTCCCTTCTCGAAATATTCTAGAAACCGCTCCATTTGAACCTTAACGTTTTCCACCCACACCCTCGTTTCAAAACGTTACAAAAGATCCTTGGTTAATTTTGGTTAATTTTGGTTAATTTTTCTTTATTTATGTCATACCTGTTTCTGCGTCTTGTCCGGGCTGCTACGCTAAGCGTCTTTCTTAAAACTTTTACCGCTTCTATTTTCACGCCTTTGCTAAATGTTTACAATACCGACTCTATTTAATTTTGACCACGTTCCCAATTATCTTTGTAGTGGCGAGTGCCGCGATGACTACTGCGTGTAACTACCTCTCTTTAGAAATAATTTTTATTATGTTTTTCATATCTTTTCTGAA
>NNCF01127916.1:44098-79040 GCA_002313205.1 Laupala kohalensis | reverse complement strand
TGTCTTTTTTGGCGAGGTTCAAGCCATGAGGCCTTCTCTTCCACCTAACCGTTTGGCATAGGAGTGGGAATTGGGAAGGAGAGATGTTGGGTTGCCGAGGAATTCATGGTACCGAACCGACATTTGTCTGGAGTAAGAAAGGAAAACCATAGCTGAAAACCTCGCCTTGTTCGGCCGAGCAGGGTTTGAGCCCATGCTCTACCGCTCAGGGGGATCGTGGTAACAAACACGCTTCCACTAGACCACCACTCCACCATGTTATTTCTGACGAATAGGTCCATGAATAAATTTATTACTCTCTTTTCTGAAGTGCATACAGAAGATTTGAGAATTAAAAGATCTAGCTCAAGTTCAATTAAAAAGAACAATTTTAACAACTTTTGTAATACACACTCACGAACTCAAAACTCATAATATTATATATAAACAGAACGATCCAGATGACTATGTGAAAACAAAAGTCTAACAAACTATAAGAAAGATAAAAAGTAATTTTAGATTTACAACCTTTGATTGATAAATTGAATTTATTTTGTGTTTATTTAGAACATCACTTCTTGACTCTAGGTTTGAGTCGTCATCAGGTGTAACAAATTATGACAAGAAACATAACAGAACAAATATACATAATATTAAAATAAATATGTTTACAATAAAGCATAAATCACACTAATACGTAATAATATTGTATTGATACTCTTTTAGTATTAGCGCGTAAATTCAAACTCGCATTAGTTTAAAAAAAAAATACCATTATACATATGTTTGCAATAATTTACTTCTTTGTCTAATATTAAAGTGTTATCCCAATAAATCAAGTGATTATTAATACGTAAGGTTACTACACTTTGTTCAACTGATTTGCAACTTCATTTGTGTTTACCTATCTTTTTAAGTGACCTACATATCTTGCATTACAATCTTTGCATTTTATTTTGTATACTACATTATTAGTATTGAAATCATCTTTCGTATCTTTCCCTTCCGATATCGAATTATTTCTTTTATTTTAGAATGCGTATCACTCTAATAAAATATATTTTTGGAATAAAAATTTTTCTTTTACATGGTGTGACGTGGAAATGTTTTTTTTATTAATGATAAAATTTCAATGAATTTATAGTAATGTATTCTTTTACTATAAATTCATTGAAACTTTATTATTTACATTATTACATTTCTTTTAATTACAATAATGGATCTTCAAATAGAGAATTCGTAACGTAGGTTCCGGGGTCCTGAGTCGATTTGAAATAGTTTGTCCCCGACAAACATGTTGATGAGTAGTAGTATGTCATTATCAACAAGTAATCAAGAAAATTTAGTTAACATTATTGCGTAAATATTGATATTGTGCCAGTTTTGAATTATGAGAGGTTTTTGCAGACATATTTTGTTGTTTTATTGCATATAATTCTTCAAAGTTTTCAGCCGTTAGTGTGCCTTGCGGGTACGGAGGGGACAGAAATATTTTTAAAACTGTAAAATATATAATACTTAAACTAATGAAGAATTGAAACTTGACTTTGATTTATTTACTAGCTTGATGAATCTGGCGTTACCCGTGAGCATAAATTGTTCACACATCTTGTGTTCTAATTTTATAATTGTTCTGTTATCAATTATTTCTTTTTATTTAACTTCAGTCCGGGCGCTGTTCATATTTGTAGAGAAAACCATGCTCTTCTATTCTGAGTCTTATTCCCCTCACCCCAATGGTTATGGTTTGAAAAGTTGACGCGATTGAAATCAATACGCACTGAATAAGACACCATCGCCAAGAACTTACGTCTACAAAATACTTTCATTGTTGGACATCCAAATTTAGCGAATATCATTTCAGAGGTAGATACAATATTGTATTCAAATATAATGTTTTGAACTAATAATTTCCTGATGGTTATACAGACTTGCATATTCGACCACACACGCGTCATCGAGAACCTCACCGATTAGCTTAACGACACTATTTCACCCCTAGGAGTATTAGGGATACCTCAACCCTCCCATTAGTGTACTTAAATGACATCGTGTCACAATTTATGAAACAGTCCCGAAAATTACCATATCGAAAATATATTCTGACATTTTCGACTACATTACAAACCCCTTCACTATTCCAGCTATACGTAATAAAGGGATGTTTTCCCACACCCCCATAGTCTGTGTTCTTAAATAACCTTATGAAAGACCCTATTCATCTCAACGATCCAGAAAACTAAGGATTCGTCCCTCATATTTTAGTTTTTAATAATTTTTTCATGTCAACCCTCCTACTTCACTCTGAGGACTTATATGGTCTTAACATGGAATTGAAAGGCATCGGGAGCATCATATTTCATCTAAGCAACCCCGAAAACTATGAATTCAACACTAATATCGGTTGTTTGAAATATTTTTACATGCATTGCCCTTCCCAACCCCACCTGTAGGGGTGTCATGCACAACGTGTAGTTTTAGCATGGACATTACTCCATCAAGAATATGATTATTCACCTGAGAATCCCCGAAAACTATGGATTATACACCAATATCCGTTGTTTTCCATTTTCCGTTATTTTTACATGTCTCTACCTTAAAGGGTACCGTACCCCGATGTGATCAGAACTGAAACCCAATTATATTGGGTTTATTGGGATATATTCAACTCAAAAACCCTGAAAACCACGGATCAGATACAAATCGATCCTCTGCAATTATGATTTCCAGTCACTGTCTTTCTCACCCCCGTCTCAGATCACTAGGGGTATCTTATTGCCATGTGTACTGAATTTAGACTTTAACGATATCAGATATGTCACTATCTCAAAGACATTAGAAACATTGTATTCATCACAAGTATACTATGTAATTAACGACAATTTTTTACTTGTCATGTATGGGGACTGATCGTGAATTCATGTGTCATAGGAAATGTTATTACGCGTTTCAGGAGCTTCAAAAACCGTAGTCTCAACACTAACATCGGTCACTTTCGATTGATTATACATTTCATTCGCCTCCCACCCATAACGATGGGGTGGTAGGGATGTGCTATCAACTATGTGTACTGATTGCGGACATACGCGGCACGGGATGTGACTATTCATTTCAGTGACTACGCAAATTACGGTATCGAAACTAATATCGGGTTACTTCATAATTTTTACTTCTCGCCCTCCGTCTACGGGGTAATAAAGATGTGTTTTCACTCATGGGGACTATTTGTGGACTTAAGCGGTAGTGAGTGTGACACTAGTCCTCTCTGATACCCCCAAAATCATGATTTTAATATTGAAATCGGTCGTTTTCAATCATTTCTTCGTGGCATCACTTTCCCACCCGCTTCCTTAGAGTGTAGGGTCATGTAACCCTCGCATTATTGTCCCTTATAGTCAGTTGTCTGTGCATCAAAATTGCTCCAGGCATTTCGGAGTTATGGTGGACTATGCACATCCACTACATACATGTAAAAGCGAAATACCTCTCACTGACAGACACCATAAAATCTCAGAAACTACCCCGCCAACAAACTTGAAATTTGACAGATAGTGTTCCGGGGCGACGTACGAAATGATAGGGAAATCCTCTGGCGGATGCCATGGAACACAACAGTTTTATGAAGACGGAGGACCAGCTTCCGAGGAAGCAATTTGAGGGATGTAAAATAAGGAAAAGACCAATAATAAATTTAATGAATTGAATTTCGTCACAACATTGTATGGGATAAATGAAATAAACATTGAATTAACTCTTGACTTATTAAACTAAAAATACATAAACAAGAAACAATTGAGCAATCAAAATTGGATTAAGCAGAATGGTGAAATACGAATCTAAGTATCACTAAATCAGTAATCTTTCTAGATATTTACACAATTGGCACACCATTATCCATCAATTCACAGGCTACTTGTGTATTTTAGTATTACATAGAATTACTGCTTGATAAAATGAAATAAATATCCAAGAGTCAATAAGACTTATGATTAGAACGAAAATACTTATATTGATGGTGCATTTTGATTAACACAACATTACGTATTTCATTATTACATAAAAATACTATTTGATACAGTAAAAGAAATATCCAAGAACCAAATGACTTATTACTAACATGAAAGGTTCTTTATTACGGGTGCATTTAATCATGCCACTCCGTAATGTTTTATATTCTATTTTCCTTCTGAATTTGATACAATCAGTGGGGATTAGTCTCTCAATAAGAAAGAAAAGTGTTCTGCTCTAGATTACACTGACGAGACCATTTAGAGAACCATTGAAATTAACTGATAACAAAAGGAACATATTTAACCAATTATTACGGAGTAGTTCTCGTTTCAAGTCATGAACACCCACACACATTCAATACGTGGATTGTCTCCAAACACAGCAAGTCAAGAACTTAAATGTTAATACTCAATTTTTGGAGTCCAACTGGCGTTGTCTTCAGTCTGTGGCTCGATGTCTTGAAATGCAGGGATACGCACTCTCATGGGAGTACAATGAGGCACACGCTAGGTTTGCGGAATTGAAGTAGCGACCAGAAGCATTCACGCACACGAATGTAAATACAGTATGGGAGCAAATCCCGGTCGCGTGCGTCAACTTGTGAAGGTGCTCTTAAATGTAATTTAATGATACGACTTGATGTTACTCGCTCTATAATAAAACGAATAGAAAATTGAATGAAACAGACTTAGACTTAGAAAGAAAAAGACCGACTTTGAAGTCGGGTGGCGTCAGAGCGAACTTGAATGTCCGTCTGAGTGTACGAGTAGTAGACGATTGAGACCTCGTGCGAGTGTGTAGCAGCTCAGGTATGGTACTGAAAAGTGAAGGGACGCCCGTCTACTGGCACTATCTTATGGCCAGCTAACAAAGCTCAATGCTAATACGTGCAAATTTTGGTAAATGAAGGGTGCAGGAATAGTGCGCTTTCTGGTGAAAGCCGTTTCGCCTAAGAAAGGCCAGCTACTGTGGCCTGCATTTTGGGGGTGAGAAGGTGCCCATCTAGCATCGCTGACAGGTGCTTAGGAGCAGGTAGCCTCACTTAGGGCAAGCGCTATTTCCAGCTGGGGGGAATTATGTGTGCCGAAACAGATAGGTTTCTTTTAGGTTGTAGACATCCGCTAAAAACGTATTTTGCAAAAATCCACCCCTAATTGGGTAAAATGTGGTTCGAAATTTTAATGCCACCATAACACTAGGAGTGCCTAACGAAATTTCAACCAAACTTGATTCAAACCTCGGGCAAGAAACGCTGTAGAAGTAAAACGTCCCTGGTACTTCTAGGGAGGGGGTGATAAGGGATGACATGTAAAAATAATGTAAAATATCCTATATTAGAATTGAAACCATAGTTTTTTGGGACGTTTAGTGGGATAAGGAAGTCTCCGACACTTAGTCCGTTCACAATAAACGACTAATATTGTTGTCGAATAAATCATTTCTGGGACAGCGGAAGTGAAGTTTTCATTGCCACATAAGAACACAATCAGCTCCTAAAAAGAGCAAACACGTTTTGTGTTAGGGGTGAGAAGGAGTGAAATGTAAAAATAATCGAAAGTGTAAATAAGGGATAAATGATACGTACCATTACTATCAAACTGCCAATATCAATAGATAATATTCTCATTGTTATGTCATTGGGAATGTGAGAAAGAATAAATTTTGACATATTAAAAAATTCACGTGTTCAAACCCATGGACACTCCATATGTGGGTGTGTATGTGTACAAATACAGCTAGAGAAATAATAATAATAATGAAAATAATAATAATAAATTTATTGTCAAAAAACAGTACAAACTGCGTATGACCACGTGGAGGACAATAAACTAATTTACTCTCCGGAAGCAAGCAAGTAACCATCCCATCAATTCCGATCAAGGGCCCTAAGGCAGAGGCGGATTCAAAAATTTCAATCTCCTAAAAAGGTTCTCCAATACTCTCGCTTTGCTGTCATTATTTCCTTGAAATCCCTCCTTACACTCGTATAATCTTCCACTGTTTTTGTTATTTCTCCGTGTTTCTTCTTCTCCTTCCGTTAGCGTTGTCGTACTTTACATTTCTTTCTTCTTAATATTGTTAAGCACTTTGACCATCAGCGCTTTCTTCGTTCTCCTCCTCATTTTCCCGTGAAGCAAGCATATGCTGCACGCAACAATGTTAGTTGAATGGTGTCAATTTTGTCTGTCGTTGAAAGTGTTCCATCACTCAGTATTAAGAAATCCCCTGTTTGCCTCACTTCTTCCTTATACTTTTCTCAATCTTTTATTCTTATTTGTCTCCGTTTTCCTTGTTCTTGGATATTCCTTTCCTCTCCAACCTCACCAAGAATTCCTAGATTATTGCTCTTAACCCATGCGTCTATTGTCTTTCATTTCTTCACGTTTTAGATTGTAAGTCAGTGTGTAGTCTATTAGTAACTCTTTGTATCCTTTCCTGAATGTCACTGTCCCGTAATTATTTTCCATCGTTAAGTCATGGTCTATTAAAAACTGTTACAACTTCTTTCCCTTCTTGTTTGTGAACCGGTCTCCCCACAACTGCACTCTAGCGTTGCTGTCCATACAAATTACAAATGTTTTCTTCTGTAAGATTTGTGAAATTTCTCTAACCATCTCAGCTCTGGTCCAAAAGTTTCTTTCCAAAAGTACAATAACTATTTCATACTTTTCTTCCCTCACTAAAATCATCTGCGCATAATCTTTACTAAGAACTTTTGATACCAGTACATCTATTTCCGGTTTCAGCACATAAAACACGGCCCACGGTTTTTTAGTATATATACGTCTTAATCACAGGAGTATGTGGCACGGGTGTCAGCGCAATAAGTACGGTTCCTGAATACAGGCAACATCAATATCTTCTTTTGCCAAAAAGTCAAATAGTTATCTTGATGCTGTCGTTCCTCTCTAAATTTTGTTCGTATATTCGCATCGTATTTTGTGTTCCTCTCCGTGTTGACCGTCGGTTATTGCCCAAAGTCTGTTATCTTGCAATCTCTTTTTTTGCCGTGATATATTCCTCGCATTCCTTACTTCTAACATAGTGACATTGTCGTCTTCCACGTCTGCTACAATTAATACATAACGGTTCTTTTTCTTTTACACGTTCTGAGAAATTATGGCCCATTTTTCCGCAGTATCCGCATTTTTCTCAATGCTCCTCACAAATTTTGCTAATATGTGAGTATCTTTGACATCGATAGCAACGTTGTGGTTCTAGATATTCATCTATGCGATACGACCTTAACCCTATGTATAGCCTCTCTTTTCTTATAATTTGGGTAAAATCTTCTCCATTTAGCTCCACAATCCTGTGCTCTCGTTCTCCGTCTTGCGTTGGGATGCGCTTTACTAGCCGTAGGTTTTTAGCTCCTCCAATTAAATTCTACTTTCTTATCCCTGTTAAAAATCCTTCTTCCTGTTTCCCTTTTGCCACGTCCTTCACTATCAATCTCGGTTTGTTCTCTGAGTATCTTTAAGTTCTATATCACTCTCCCCTTGTACAAATGTTCTCACATGAAAATGGGTATTAATTGCCGGGTCTACTGCACTAATAAAATAATTTTTTGAATATAAATACTCGTCGGCGGATAGAGATACTACTGTCGCCAGCAGCAAGATCGGCATAGGGAATTAGTTTGGTATGTGTCTTTCCTTCGCTCTCTCTGTTGCAAACTACACTAGTCGCAAATTCTGCTTCGCTGTGTTTCGTTTTCCACCGCTCAACTAAGGGAGTGCACCTAGAACATCGTTTCACATCTAAGTTGTCTTACATGGTGAATGCTTTGGTGAAAGAAAAGTGTTTTCAACATACTAAAATGAATAGTAATGGGCTCTAATGACCATGTTGTTGACGAGCCCTTAAAGCCACACAAAAAAATGAATAGTCTGATCTAGAAGTTTATAATTTTTAGTATTCACATGTTATAATTGTTACAGGCAGCAGCTAATGCAGCAGATGCACTTTCGACTGCATCTATTGCGGTGAGTAAGCATTATTTATATCCTAGTAGGATGGTTAAGAAAGTCGAGTTTTGAAATTAGAAAAGAGCACTCTTCCATTTTGATTTGTCTCTATGAAAATATTCATTTAATTTCAGATCTCAAAAATATGTATTAATAGTCACTACCAAGATTTGAAGTAAAAAGAAAAATGGGAAGGTGCCCCGTCCACCAAATTACAAAATGTTCTTAAAGAACCACTCTCATTGACATATAAGTTCCACACTAAACCAGAATTCGGCCAATGGACGAAAAAAGAACACAAGTTTTGGCAAATGCGCTTTTGTCAGAACTAGTGCTGAGTGTTTCCAAAAACGACCGACATTAGTTTTGGAAGTTACGCTTTTGCCAAAACTAATTTTAGTTGTTTTGACGGTCAGAACTAGCATTACTCATCAGTCATCGCTTAAATGAAGTTTCATGAAATTTGAGGTAGTACAATTACTACATTATTTAGAGTGAATCAAGTTTTATTTCTCTTACGCGAGACTTTAGTACAAATTGCATGTACCGAGACCATATTAATAAACCACAAAATTTATTACAATCATGAGCTCACTTATTTTAGGTCATGTTATTCAATTATTTTTCAATTGAATGAGAGAAATAATTTTGTTATGACTTTAAATAGTTCTCTTTTTTTCATCTTTATGAACTCCCTTTACTACAGAAGTGACTAATTTCCTCGGCTTCACTCAGGTCGTAAGTGGTACCACATAATGAAAAATTGATAAATGTATAAACAAATACATATTTTACTAAAAGAATATATTTATATCAATTGAGGATTATTAATTTATTATTACACGCAATTGATATTATAATTCAATTAAATTGTTATAATATTGGGACAAAAAATTGTACGTGCCATTACAAACTGAATGTCGCAGTCTTTCTTTGCACTTCTTTATTGTGAAAAAACATGCAGATTTCACGAAAACTCCATGAATTTCCATTCTCCAGTTCTCAGTTACTTCAGCTATTTCACACAATTTACGGGTACGGAAGACCGATTCTCGACACGTCGTAACATGACGTAGGTAAACCTGAAGTTACTACCACAGTATCTTTCTTGAACATCCGATGAAAATTTTATGAAACGATTTATCAGACTTCAAACTATCATATATCTTGAGTTGATTGGATTTGACTCAAGCCAAAAAAAGCAAATGTCAATTCTTTTAGTTTTGAAGACCATGGGTAATTAACATGGTTTAGATTAGATGTTTAATGAAGAACGTAGTTATTTAACGTACCTAAATATCTTGAACAATTAGGATACATTTTATACAGCTACGTTTAACGAGTTGCGTATCAAAAACAGGCTACTGTATTATTGTATTCAATTTTTAATGAATTATTCCACGAACAAAGTATCTAACTGCTATCATACCTTATGATTTAAGTTAAACGAATCTTCTTCAGATGAACAAAGTGCATTAACCGTAATGAATAAACCGTAACCATTTTAGCTTTCACTATCTTGCCTCACAAAATCTTTTTCAATATTAGTTTGATGAAATGTATTATGCTTATTTATTTGGAGTTATGGTAGATATTCGTGTAAACATAATGCCATATCGTGTTTCTTTTCGATTTAAAGGTTATCATTCCTAGAGATTGTTACAATTAGATGATTTAATTCCGCGTATTTTACATTCGAAAATTTTACATGTAGAGGAAATTTTCATTCCGTATAAGTATTTTTTCCTTTCGAATATTTTTCCAGCACCTTAGACATTACGCTATTATCAGGGTTGCATTCTCTGATTTCCCTTTTTTTTCAACTTCGTTTTTGGTTCTACATATTAATTGCCAACATTCCATTACATCTTCTCTTATCCGAGTTCTTGAACTTTCTTCATTTCTCCATCTTGATTCAAATTGTGTCTTCTTCGCCTCAACTTACATTCTACAGTTGTCATAATTCTTCTTTCTTCTCATACACCCTCGACCTTGCTGATAACGCCTCTCCTGGTAACGCCTCTGTTAGTAAAGCCTCTTTTATTAACGCCACTTGTATTAACGCCTCTTCTGTTTTGGTGGCTGGTATTGGTCGTGCATCGCATGTTTCCGTCCCCACCGCTGTGAAGGTTAGGTGTTATATCTTATATCAATTATATGCATCCTGATTTGCCATCACATACACAACATATTTAGCAAAATTTGTATAATATATTTCCTCCTGTAACCATTGCGTCCAGTCTTTGAACTCAAACTTGCACCCTTCACCATTAAATTAACCCATGCCCCTCTTTCTTTCTCCGTCAATTTTCATTGAAATGTAATGTGGTCTACCGTATCTGTTCCATCACATATTCATTCATTCGTATCCATTACGTGTATCCTTTTCCAATAGCTGGTGAATCGTCCGTGGCTCGTCATGATTCCCAACACTTTAGTCCCCGACACGAAAGATTTATGTCTTTCCAAATACATCATTTCATAAAATTTATTCTTAATAAGTCTGAACAATCCTCGTCCGTGATAGAATCCGTGAGTGATAGATCCATCGACGAATGAGCATGAATCAGTCAATCAATTTTCTTCGAGTTACGATTTTGTAGTTCTACTTTCGAGTTAAAATTTTTAACACTTCACAGCGATTCTAGATATGCTTTCGAGTTGACATTTATTTGATGTTATTATTCTGATGAGTACAAATTTTCAATATTTCTTGTTCAAGTTAAAATCTTCAATATCACTCGAGACAAAGTTCGAATCTTGAAGATTATTTAGTTCGGAGTGATGCACAATTTGTTTCCACGAGTGAGAAAATGTAACTGAACATTCCGCGACTTAGAAACTGATATTTTATTAGCAGAATAATAGTACACGGACTCGAGTACATTCGATTCGCGAGGAAAGCCACCTTGGCAGCAAGTGAGTTATGCATAACGTGATAAATTGTATCATCAAAATTGTATTCAATTATCAGTGACAGTCAGTGAATCCACGGGAACAGTTCGCGATATCAGAGAAAGGAGACGTCAGCGCGGTGAAAGAGCGAAGAGGTCGAGTATTCTGCTGAGCGGGAGTCGAAGTAGAGTTTCCAACATCCATCCGATGAATCACTGACACTACTTGATCATCTCCAAAGAGATCATCGTTCAAAAGTATAAAAAGTGTAAAAGAATGTAATGTGTTTCTAAGACCATTAAACTGTATATAGTGTAGTCAGCATTGTAAACAACAATATTCCTTACCGTCTCAATTGGTGCCCGAACGGGACCCGATTTATTGGGGTATCGAACAGGGAACTAAGCGATTTAATTGGTGTATTGAACAAATTATGATTGACATATGTAATTAATGTGTGACTAATTAACAGTGTAATTAGTAAAAATAATTGTAGATTGGTAATTAGTGAACTGACTTGACTGGTGACAGAGACTGAGACATTCGCAGTTACACTAATTAAATGTTTTAAGGCAGCAACCAATTAACACATCGAAGTAATCGAGAATTCCACTTCTGAACCTCGTGCAACAAAGTATATCAAGAGTGCATGCTAATTAACAAGTATTTTTGGAAGGGTAATTTTGGTTATTTGGGAGAAGTTAATTTCAATATTGTAAGATGTCTGAACTCGGTGATGATCAAGTGCCGGAAGTGATGACTGATGAATCAGGAAAAGATGTGTTTAATAAGGAGTCCGGTTTCGGAACGAATCAATGGAGGCTAATGGAGAAAATTAACTAGAAAATAAAGGCGAAGTGTCCGGTTCAAAAGAGGGAAAAATGCAATGGAGTAAGGAATTAGAATTCATGACACAATTTATGAATCAAAAATTCGATAAATCAAATAAAAAATTCGATCAATTAAATCAAAAACTCGATCAATTAAATCAAAAAATCGATCGACCAATTTAAAAAAATGAAACAGGAGATTAATGAATCAATCAAATTAGAGAACCGATC
This sequence comes from Laupala kohalensis, assembly GCA_002313205.1. NCBI lineage: Eukaryota > Metazoa > Arthropoda > Insecta > Orthoptera > Trigonidiidae > Laupala > Laupala kohalensis. The sequence continues at coordinate 67,126 of NNCF01127916.1, read as the reverse complement.
GATCAGGGAGCTGTCCTTTCATAAGTAACTCCTTATGGTCCTTATATTTTTATGTTATTACAAATTTACATTTATTATAGATTATTAAATACTATAACTATTTAACCAGATAAAGTAATTTCATATGACAACTTCGACTACGTAAGAATAGGGACATACCGCAACTGGAACCCGTTACCCCCTCTTCTGAGGGCAGGTGTGCTATCGACTTCGCCATCTGTCTCGCTCCAGATACCCATTCACCACTTCCACCCAGCCTTACTTGATAAACTAATGATTGGTTTAAGATGGTCGATTTTCGTTTGTCCGAGCTTGCCTTAAAGCTACCTCCTCGTAAAGGAACACGGAAGTGAATAATTGTACATCACCTTGCGTATTTTCAATCTTCAATATAACAGTTTCAGTAAAGCCACGAGCCTCATAACACCCTGGCACAAGTAATAATAGCACGAAATGAGAGTAAAAGTACAATAATTAAATTGTAAGAAATAGTAAATCGTATCGAAATTTTACTTAAGTAAGTTTTCTAAGCAACACTAATTCCTTACCAAGTTTCTTTTTCAGGCTGCGATCGGTACGGGAGTTGTAGCCCGGCCAGGTGGTTCAGCGGGTGCAGCAGGTAAAGGTGGTTCAGCGGGTGCAGCAGGTAAAGGTGGTTCAGCGGGTGCAGCAGGTAAAGGTGGTTCAGCGGGTGCAGCAGGTAAAGGTGGTTCAGCGGGTGCAGCGGGTGCAGCGGATGCAGCAGGTAAAGCTGGAGTAGCTGGTGCAAACGGTCCACGAACTGGTAAAGCTGGTGTAGCTGGTGCAAACGGTCCACGAACTGCTCAAGCTGATGACGAGAGTCTTGGTGCTGATGGTGCTGCTGCCTCTCCTGCTACTGAATTAGCAACTCTTCAAGCTGCTAATATGCCAAAACTTACTACGCCAGCAACTGGTGAGGTGGTTGTCAGAAAAAGTTCCCCAACACAAATTGGTAAGAATAACTCTGAATCAAAAGGAAAAGCTGGTGTTTCACGTACTGAGACCGTCGATCTCCAGCAAAAAGGACACCTGAAAACTGAAGCCGCGGGTGGGAATTTCAGAAGACGGAGACGGAAGGAATCAAAAATTTCCACTGAAGCGAGAGGTAAGAATAACACCAGTTCAAAAGGAAATGCTACCTCACGAAGTGCATCTGTTAATGGTTCACCAAGAGAAGAATCGGCAACTGCGGTGTTTGGTGGTCGTCATTCCAGAAAGCCACGGCAAATAGAAAATCCAGTTAACCCTGAAGCAACAGGCAAGAATGACACCAGTTCGAAAGGAAATGCTACCTCACGAAATGCGTCTGTTAATGGTTCACCAAGAGAAGAACCGGCAACAACGGTGTCTGGAGGACATCTTTCAAAAAAACGACGACAGACTGAGAAACCAGTTACCCCTGAATACCGGGCAAGTGTGACTCCAGTTCGAAAGGAAATAACTCACGAAGTGGGACTGTTAATGGTTCACCAAATAAAGAACCGGCAACAACGGTGTCTCGTGAACCACTTTTCAGAAAACTACGGCACGTAGAGGAACTAATTTCCCCTGAAGAAACTGACAAGAGTAACATGGACTCTGAAATAAAAGCTAATTTTTTTTGGATTTCATCTAAATCAGAAAATGAACCAATATAATTCGCAAGCAATAAAAAACTATCACAAATAATGAATCATTTAGAGGAAAGGATATTTATTCTATGACAAATCAGCACCATAATCGAAAATCTGGAGATACATATTCAAATATGAATTTAACTACGCAATTTAGTCAAATTATAAAACCGGAAAACATTTTGTTCAGGAGTAAAGGAGCTAAATCATGTGGAGACGGAAAATGTATTCTTAAAGACCGTTTTAGAAAGAAAGATCAATTTCCATGATCTATGAAGACTGTAAATCGAAAAACTCACGTTCCTAATTGTAATTAAAGTCAAAAACTGATCGAAAAAAAGTACTGACCCACCACTTCTTTTTAACGTAAATAAAACACATGGGAATATTCCTATTTATAAGTTCGTGGTACTGACATATATAACAAAAACTATACAAAACTAATTACTTAGCAAACAATTAATATCTTATATTTAATCTAAAAAATATTTAAAAATATATTATATCGGTTTATAACATTACTTTGTCATAATTTTCTGCAATGACAGGATAACGTTTTTGTCCGACACAGTTATGCTATAATTGATTTCTCATTGCAAAGAAGTACTATATTCTTACCTCTATCTAGACTACCCATTTCTAATGGCTTCTTTACCAAAAGAATCCATGTGCAAGTTTCACACAGTAACGTCTGAAACAAACGATGTTCGTAATTTAAAAATATATCACTTAACAACAATAAAATGATATGAATCATAATGAAGGATAAAATAAAAGAACTTGGAACTCATGCTCGTGTGAAAGAACATATTACTGATGACTTTCCTAGTGTTTGTTACTTCAACCTCAAAAAATGAGCACGATTTATCAACCAAACAGGTGAAGAAATTTCAATAGAGGAACCCTGTGGAATAAATTGGATTCATCAACAAAGAGGAAATCAACTGTGGCCTCTATTCATCTCCCAATAGCTCAATGTTTAGTGTTTTGTATTCCATAAGCATCCGAAGAATTTATAAAAATTTCGCCTACTTACTATCGAATTCTAGGAATGGTTTTATAATGATTCAACAGAATTTCATAAATCAAGAAAACGTGGATATAAAAGCATTAAAGCTAAGAAATGATGTGACTAATAACATGTAAGATAGGTTCGTTTCATTGATTTGGCAGTACAATATACTCCCTAGTGACCCAAGAACATAAATATCACCCCCAATGTTTGTAGGTTTCATGATTTCCTCCTTCAAAGTGACAATTGTACTTAATCAGTTTTCTAGAACTAGATAGTTATTCAATAAATTTTTAAGGATAGTTTTTCTCTAATCCGCTGATGATAATAGAAAAAAATGATGTATAAACAAAAAAGCTATAATTCTTATTTGCTTTCTATTGTGCATTTTCCAACCGATTATCTTCGCTTGCAGAGTGAGTGAAAAGGTTGTCTCCGTCTATAATTTGAACACTAAGTAATAAAATCTAATAAACAAAAATATGACAAAAAGACTTCCTTCCTCCAACGATCCAAGACATATCACACCTGAAACCGTTCGAAACCTACTCATTTCGTGCAAAGAATAATGAAAAATAATTAAATCATTAAAGGATTTAATTAAATAATTTACATAGAATTCAAGAATATTTAACATCAAATAAACTATTAAAAACAGAATATGATCCAGTAAGAATAATAAACTTATATTACTATATTACAATTGATTTGAAAAGTTAATTGCTGTATTATTTGAATGTTGTAACATTTTAATAATTAAGGGGTTTAATTTAACTAAACAAAGTAAAAATGTGTATTTGACTAAATATTCAGTATGTGTTTTAGTTCACGTATTGAAAGTTAATCCCATTTTTTCTTACAATGGTAATTTGGTTCACGTAGGTTATATGTTAGTAACTATTGGTAATAATTCTGTCATACACGAAGTAAAACTTATCTTAGAATATATACCTACCTTAAAAATTTTAGATTCACCTTTGATTTTTTGTTTAGATTGTAATGTTGTTTAACAATTGACCCAAAAAGGTTTGTTTTTTTGTTAAATGATAATTACACATAAAATATAACAACACTGCTTTTCTTTGAAGTGTGCACATACAGAGTGGGCAAAATAAAACTGGCACAGAATATATTTATAAGACTGACGCAGAAATGACCCTTGATGATGAACGGGAGAACTGCCCTTCACAGAAAATTCTGGAAATGGTCACCGTTGACGTTGATGTAGTGCCATACTCTATCTATCAAACTGTGAGATAAGCGCATCAGCTCTGTTTGACGGATAAAAGGAGCAATAGCGTTTGAGTGTTCAGCTGTAGCGTTTGCAGTGTGTGGGGATTATTTAAGTACACCTTACCCTTCAATTTGCACCACAGGTCAAAATCACAGGGAGAGAAATCGGGCGATCGAGGAGGCCAGATGATTTAACTTCCTCTGTTGACTGTCCTCTGCATACCGAACATCTCATGCACTCGTATCAATATTCTCAAGCCAATGTGTTGTTGTTGCATTGTGTGTCATTGGCATCTCCCCTGGCCATGTCCAGCATTTACTGTAATGAGTAGTTCTGCTGTTTATTAGCAAATGTCTATTCCATGTGAAGATTACAATTCTTTACCGGACCAGTTTTAATTATGGTATGTTGAATGAAAATGGGAGACGGGGCCGAGATTCAAACTCGGGACATTGAGCTTAGCGCGCTCATGCGCTTACCGTCTGCGCCATCCCGATCGCCTACCGGACCCGTCTTCCATCCTCATTCAACTTGCGAGACCCAAATACCTCTGAGATGGTCTCGTAGAGACTACGCTCCTCATATCAGGCGACTCCCTTAGGAAGTACTTTGTTTTGGGTCGTATTTTCCAATTCTTGTTCACAAACACATTTAAGATACTTCTATGTGTTTCGGACCAGTTTTATTTTTCCCATTCTATATTTTATATCTGAATCTCCAAAACAGTATAGAAAAATGTTCGTTTACAGGACAAAATATCCTTCTTGACAAACGAATCCCTTCCCTGTACACACTTACACTGTGAATATTATACATGTTAAATCAGTCAAATAGCCAAGAATTTTGTAAAGTGGAACACGAAATAGTTCATTATTACACTGGTAGGCTTGATTGGGTAGATAACGTAAATAAAAACAAGTTTTATTTATAGTATTTATTGTATTTGAAGTAGCAACAGAATCTATTTCTCTCCATCTCGCATCGTCATACAGGAGGTGCATTTTCCCCTTCATATTAGCATAAAAACATTTTCATCTGAGAAGGATATTGTTATCCCTCATAATATATTTTTAATTTAAAGCTGTCAAATAATATTTTCTTATACGTAATATGCAGATCGGCAACTAAATAATAGTTTTTTGTTTTCTCTATTCGGTTTCGTTCACTCAAAATTTAAATTCATGATCAGCCCGCGAGTGGGCGAGTGGAAATAGAAAGTGAGGACCGCCGGAAACCGCTAATTTACTGAATCTTAGCATGGCCTTGGCGTCTATTACCTATTGGCGTATTACCCACAACTTTGCGTCTCCCAATGAGGAGAGCTGATATCCTATTTTAGGGCCTGTCTACGACACACATAGCGTGCGAATCTCAGACTATGTTGAGTCCTTCACATTCATCGAGGCAAAAGCATAGGATGTCAAAGCATTTATCGACGTTTTGTGTGAAAGGACGGGCATCTTCGATGACATTTAACAATAACAGATTGCAGATTCTGACGGTATAAGAGAAGATAAATTTCTGACTACCGTGGGAATTTTAAAAATTTAAGGGACTTAGCGGAAGAGAAATATAATGGAATTTAATGAACGCGTTAATGGTTTTCGAAATTAACTTTATAGTTAAAAAGTTAAATCAAATGTTAACATCGTTAATTAACGGATTAACGCTTTTCAGCCTAGATGTGGCTGGAACTACCTTTTTCAATAATTCTATGTCACTAATTAGAATCAAAACAATATTCATCTCGAAGTTATTCCCAGAAGTTAAGGTGAACCATACCTAATGAAGTTATGACAGTAATCACAATCTCAGAACACAAGCCAAGAATATTTACGATTCCAGAGTGGAACAAAATACAAGTAAAACGAATGAAAATGTATACAAACGGTAGCGGATAAAATTCCACGGACGTGCACTCAAGATAAACGTACACAAGCGACCGGAAAAATACCTCTGGTAACTTACAAATGCCTGATGGTGATACTGAACAAGAGTAGATGTTAGGTTGCGCATCATTGAGCACGAATATGAATATTTTGGATTTTTTGAGATTGAGTTTATTATTGTGTTTCATGAAGTATGCAGTCACCATCCGGCAACGAACATCTAGGACTGACAGTGACAAGTTTGATTTCGCAGTAAGAACAAATATTTCTAAATTTAATTTTTTTTAATGATTATTCTATTGCTACAGTAAATGTTAATACCATGGATGAATGTTTGGGATTGTTTCTGTTATTTGAAAACATTTTAATCAATGATGTTTAATACAAGAGATGAAGGTAAGAAATCGTTAGGAAGATACTGAATGGAAAATGGAGCTCAGAAAAAAACTCTCATAAATAAGAGCGACAAAGTAAATTAGGGAACACCTATTTAAATTTTTTGAAATTTACAAATTTTAACAATACACCTAAAGACTATTACACTGAAAAATGAGTAAAGAACAATAAATTTAACTATCTCATTTTGTCCGACGTAACCCGGGGTTCTTATATAATATTTTAATTTCACATGTTCGTTTCTTTATTTCGTTTACTTTCGTCGTTTCACTTTTGTTCATTTCAAAGAAATAAATACCACGAAGAAAAACTACAAAAATACATAGTTTTCAGTATTGCATGCTAATATAAACGTAATTACGAATTATTTTAAAATCCAGACAGAAGGAAAACACACTTTATACAGAAAGCAAAATTAACAAAGCGAATAGTTAAGAGTTTTGATTTCTTTGGTTTCTTATTTCACTTTTAGGTTACGCATTAAAAAAAAATTGTTCTTCACAGTCTTCTACGATTCGGTCACATGTATTATACATTCTGTGGATTGTCCGCCAAACGTAACGCAATTGAATTTAGGCGGACAAATTATTGTCGACTGTGATGCGAGAGCAGATTCACATTTACTAATCAGCGACGAATTCTAATTTGTTATTTCTGCTCTCGTCAATATTAACCATAATTTGCACTTCACTTGCAATAACTATTCAAAAGAATGCTTTGAAATAAAATTTCATCGATTTCCATGTCACAGACATTCAAGAGAATTCACTTTTATTAGTATAGATGCCTAATTGTCTTCATTTAATGAATTACTCTATACTATGGAATTCAGAATGATGCACAAACATATCCGCTGGTACGTATTACGTTTCTATTGTCAAAATTCACTTGATTCGATGTTGCTTTCGCTTCTTATTGTTTATAATAGTGTATTTCTGACTGTACACAACCTCGGGACGGTTGTATACGTTATCTCTGACCCAGGTTTTTCTCCAGTTATCCTCCGGGTAGTGGCGTATTTTCCATGGGTGGGAATGTTATGAATAATTTAGTTGTATTAATCTCAAAGTTTTACTGCATAAATATTTACAATTCATTTTAGAATAATAAATGATAATAGTACGTTTATATTAAATAATTTCCATATATAACCACCCCGCAGAACAAAATACTACACAATATTGTCGATTAAATTCAATCATGGAACAAAATCGCAAATCATTATTTTCAAACTAAGCTATCAGAAGAAAATAGAAATGAATCTTAATTCAAGTAAAAAAACTTAAGAAAATACCAGTGGCCATTGTATATTATGTACCAATAAGAATCCACAATTTATATTGTGCGTCATTTTGTACTAATCGGTTGGCAATGCCGGTTAACAATCAGCAGGTATCTGGAAACATTGCGGTTAGAAAAATTAATTTCTTCACTCGCTGACCCATCAAAACTTATGTCAAATACGGAGAAAAGTTCTTTATAGGCACTTGTGACAATTTTCGATCAGCGGAACGTGCTTGATTCATCGACAACTCGACGCGTGATTGAAAAGTTTGAGCAAGGTTCTTCAATTGCAGGTATTAAGAAATCAAAACGACGTCGCATTGGCCGGTCTGCTAAAAATGTTGCTACTGTAAGAGGAGGATAGCCCAAAGTCTTCAAACCTCAATGTTCCATCGATCACAAACCTCAATGTTCCATTACACACAATAACTGAACATTTCGAGCGCACTATCAAGTGAATTCGGACAGAAGATCTTAAACCCCCCACAATGTTCGACGGACGCAACAGCTACTGCTACCAACAATTTTTCACAGTGTGGATCCACCTATNTAAGAGACAGTCTCAAGCCATCTTGCCACCATCTTGTTTTGTTTCTGTGGTGTCACGTGAAGCCACGTGTATAAGCGAACAAACCCAAAACTATTGCTGAGTAAAGATCCAATTGAAAGCGTCAATGTGGAAACCGATCCAGCAATGTACTAAAATGTTGATTAAATGAGTTCGAATTTATCGACAAAGTTTTGGCTGACATTTCACCCATATTGTTTTATAAACGTTATAGCAATGTATACTTTTGAGTTTGAAATAAAAATATTTCATTTTTTATGTAACTGCTCCGTTTTCTTAAAAAATATGGTCCATGCAGAATCACATAAAGGAGTGAGGTCCATGAAGAGCACATAAAGATTGGTGTCAACCGCCATCTTTACCTTCAAAGGTGTGAATTTAAAAAATGACAAAGGTGTACCTGAAATGACAAAGGATTGAGGAAACAGTCGTAAATAAATTATTGAATCTGATGATTTTAAATGAACTAATTCATTTGTATCAATATGTTACACTAGCAAACAAATTAAAATATTGAAGAATATCTAAACCTAGCGAGATAGGCCGTTGTGGATATTAATTTCCTCATTTCTACAGAATAACCCAATTATGGTATTTTTAAGAAACGTAGTATTTAACTCTCATTTTCAGTAGGGAAATTAATACCCTCGATCTACAAGTGCCTCGAAGGGTTCATGAAGTACTTATTCGATCATTATCCTTTGTTTGGTCCAAAAAAATGAAAGAAAACGCCTGGAACTGTTAAAATGGTCGCAGAGCAATTTACAAGTGTGAAACGAAGCTACCTTTAATGTTCCTTTCACCAGAGAGAGGGAAAATATTCAATACTCCATCATAGTAGGATAATGGAAGTAAGGAATGCGCAGTGGAAAATAGGATCTTTCCTCATTTACAATGGAATGAACTATGTAAAATGCCAAGTGTAACAATATCTCGGGATGAGACGAAAGCCATGCTTTTAGAAAAAGCAACGAGAAATCTAACAATTAAATTAGGAAACTACAGTATCCAGGTAGTCCTCATATTGCCACTCCGGTGGCTGATCTGTCCGGAAAATTGTATTAAAAAGTGTGTCCCCAGTCTCTCTTCAAGTTTGTGCATACATAGCTGTTTGTCTTTGAGTTATGAGAGATGTCCATATTTATTTTATGTGAATCTTATTGACATTTAATAGATACGGGAATCCCCAAGTCAATTTTGCGAATGATTTTTCTATGACGTCTTCTTAACTACTCTCTTTCGATGGAACTATTTCTTCCTTGAAGGTCTTCTTTACCAATTTGTAATTAATTAATTCTATAGAAGTATCATTTCCTTTACCATTGAAGTTGGTAACGCGGCCTGTTAACTTTTTGTTTGAGCTATCTAATCGCCTTGTCCACCAGGAAACCTTCGGCCTATCTGTTTTCCGTTTTACAACACTTGACGCAAGTCCGTAATAATGCTATTTGTAGCTCATCAATCCGTTCATCCAATAACCTATCCGTACCGTCCAACATCTCTTCCATCTCCTGTAGAATGAGGTCTTTTCTATCCTGTAGCTGCAGCCAATCAATCTTTCTATAATTTATTATTTCCCCTTCTTTAAGAACTGTATATCAGAGATAATAGAGACAGCACATGCCTCCTCGAACGACTAGGAACGGGTAACGTGACAAGGGCAATAGATGCGTGCAGCATTGCAGAATGAAAATTGAAAAAGTGAAAAAAAGATTAGATTTTTGGAAGATAACATTTTGGTTGGAATGTACAAAAGAATTTATGGTGCATGTATGAAATAAAATAATGTATCGTGTCGTGTAATGTCAAGAGATGTATACGCGATGAAAAATAAATAAATGAAAAGTATAAAGGTAGTAAGAAAATTCAATATTTGGGAGTTATTATTGCCGACAAGCTACTATTTACAGAACATACACAGGCAATAAGAGTTAAAAAGTTATATTGTACCCTAATGAGAGTTGGAATACAAATGCACAATATAGGACAATGCGCATTGAAACAACTATCGTTGGGCAATGCTACCAATTAAAACCTGTGGCACAGCTGTGTACGGTCATAGAGTATTAAACGCGCATGATAAGAACATATTTTAGAAGGAACAAAGTATATGCCTTTTAGATGGAGTAATTGCTATCGCTTTATATCTACGCCGGCACTGGAGGTAATCGTCGGTGATATGCCATTAGATGTGGTTGTTGGTAGAAAAAATATGTTTATGAGGTTTCGTACGTCCATTTGGAAGCATTTAAATAAGTGAAGACTGATAAAAATGCAAGACAAGGATAATGACAATACTGACTCAGCGGTGACAAAATAGTTGTGATGAGAGACACCTAGAAACTCATAAATAATATGAATTTTTCGCACAAAAATTTAAAAAATGGTTCAAGCCAAATTTTCAAACACATTATGATATTGCATTCATTTTTTTAATTTTAACTCATATCTAAAGAAGAAAAATTTGCAAGGAATGTAGTATGTTTGTGTAGAAAGAATATAGATACACTGGAACATGTTTATGAGATTGGCCTTAAATTTGTTACGAAAGAAGACAATTTATGGATGAATATTTGAAAATCAACAGATTAGACATCACAAATATGTGAAAGAAAACACATAAAAATCTCTGTAGTGACTGTGTTTAGTACAGGGGGAAGGTATGAAGAAAAAAAATTAATTAAGGGGAAGGATGTCGAGCACCACCATTTTTCCTTCTGCTTGGATATAAAGCAAGCGTTCAAACTTACGAAGCAGAGCAAATGAGTCAAATAGGCTTTACAAACGTACTGCGAAGAACAGTTTACTGTTGGAAGTTTACCGACAGTGGTGGTCTAGTTACTGGGCTGTAGTGCTATGCCTCCTCGATACCGCTGAACGGGTTCAAACCCTGCTCAGCAGAACTAGGTGAAGTTTTCAGCTGGGGTTTCCCTCAACTACTTTAGACAGATGTCGGTTCGGTACCGCGAGTTACCCGATATCTCAACATCTCTCCATCCCAATTTCATCACGGTTTGGTGGAAGATGAGGCCTCATGGCGTGAACCTCGTTATAAGACATGAAATAAGAATAATAAAAATAAACCAGTTAGTGAGGGGCTATATTACGTACTTATGATTCTGAATGTCATTCGGACGTTTCCTTCTTTTCTAGCATTCAGTTCTCGTATTTCACAATACTCTTTGCTCACTATTCTCATTTGGCCCAGCATTACGTTGCACGTCATTAGTTTCACGTCCGTTTTTAATGAACGGGTGAATATATGGAAGGTGTTTCGGAAGTTCTTGCGAAAAAACATTGACAAGAATAGCTCGAGATAATTTTCTACTCCTGTTACATAACCGAACATAAAGGTCTTAACGGCTTTTATTGCTATTAGATTGTGATAAGCAGCTCTTGGAAAAAGCAAAATGCCAGTGATGGGTGGTTATGACCATCCCTGAACAGGAGTATTCGTGAAGTGCTGTTGCGATCAAAAGAACATCAACGGTTAGAGAAAGAAAAATAAATTGAACATTATTTTATACACATCATCTTCCCTCCCGAGCTGTTATAATGTATAGACCGGTGTTTTGATATCAGTTATATGTGATTTAAAAAAAAACATACAAAATAACTTGAGGTTTTCTTTAACACATTATTTTGGACAAAAAGAGGTCTTTGATTATATATTTTCTTCGTGAGATTGATTAATACAATTTTAATTTTTAATACATAATTACGTTCAATAAATAAATTTCTTTTTGCTTGTTTTCCTTACACAATTCTCTCTACCCAAGTCATTTATTTTGTATTTTCTTATCTTTTAATGATTTTCTTCTTTTTAAAGCATCCAGGGAATGTAAAGTTGTAATTTTAGCACCCAAAGATTATTTTAAAGAATGAGTGACTAATCAGTGTTTATTTTGTAAAGCTAATAATTATTAAAGAATNAAGAGACAGGTTCTAAATAGTAAATGAGACAAAAAAGTGACGCATGTAAGTTAAAAAAGACTAATAATTTGATTTGTAGGTAAAGATAGGGTCTGTGGATTATTTAAAATAAATCAATAACATATGAAAACAAATAGTACGAAAAGTTATGTGTGTCTGAAAATTAAAATATTACCTAAAAGAATTCCGCAAAAAATTATCATTNAAATAGTACGAAAAGTTATGTGTGTCTGAAAATTAAAATATTACCTAAAAGAATTCCGCAAAAAATTATCATTTGAATTGTTGTTTAATTTTATAGAATAAAAAATATCATTATATATAGTATTATGTACTCTGAAATACTATGTTTTATTAGTAATACTGATAATTAATGTAAATCAATAGTAAAAAATAGAATAAATACGTGATTTAATAGCACAGAGAAGAAAAATATTGTATTATTAATTTATTTCACAAGAACGGAAAAATGAAAAGTTGATCTCTTCCAGAGACTAGACTTATTTATCCCTGTACATTTTCACGTGCTGAATAATGAATTCAGAATTGCTCCAACATCCTCCAATCCAGCTTTTTTTTAAATTAGTATTTTCTGTTATTTTATATTGTTATTTTTTTTTATTCTTATGGTAAACCAATCTCCTTTGTCAATTTGTAATTTCATTATTGAGTGTTCATACTGTTCTTTTCTATTATAGAACCCAGCCACGCAAGATGATTTCGACTCTGATGATATTTCCCGCACTGACGGTGATCATGACATGACGCCGAATGGCGGTGGCGGTGGTAGACACCTGGATCTCGTCGAAGTACGTCGCACTCACAAAGAACCTTCGTATTCCAATCGAGGCATCTGGCGATCACCTGGTGACTTCCTGAGAAGTGAAACCAAGACTTACATGGAATACGACGATGATTTCCCCCCTCATCGAAACCGACGGAAGAAACTTCCGAAACCCAAAAAAGATGCCTCACGTTCGAACAAGAAAACAACTTCCAAGCCCTCTCGAAAAAAATCTCCCGCGGAAAAGAAAGGAGAGGATCCAAGCAGCGGCGTAAAACAAAAGGACGGTTACGTCTCAGAAATCGTGAAGTTTCGTAGGGATTTTATAAATGAGTTTTGGAATATAATGCGGTCGGTGGAAGCTGTGCTTCCAAGGTCACTACAACATTTCCGGTCGACTCTTGTGACAGGAAAGAGTATTCCGGATATGAAAAGGAAATTAGAAGAAATTGACCATTCATTAAAAGAAAATGTATCTATTACTGGCAGTGTTTTAGATGAAACAAAAAAGCGAGGCAAAGAGAACCAAGAAGACAAAAGCGTCATGAGAAGTTTCTTGACCAAGAGTTCACAGGAGGAAAATAAATTTTTCTCTACCTTAATACCAAGGGTGATAAATCAACCCCACGTTGCATCGACTCCAAAGACACATGTAGAGAAGATAGAAGATTCAAAAAAGAACATAAGTGTTAATGTAAGAACTTTGAATATACCAATTAGAACCAATGCACAAACTGCCATTAATGAAGAAACTAATATAACAAGAAATATTCGAAACAATATGACTAATGATGGAATCAATAATGGAAATACAGATTCGGAAAAGAGATACGGTCCACCAACAGAACAAAAGCAACAGAATCCCCCACGAACTACCATTTCGGAGAGAGTGTACCCCGAAACAGATCCCTTTATTATAGATTCAACGCCTAAACACGGAAATGAATCCCTGAGCAATATATTTAACTCAAATAAAACTGACAAAATAAAAATATTCTCCCGGAGAAACCCTCGTAGACAGATTCCCCTACTTGCGGAAAGAACTGGAATTGAAGGAATAAGTAATTTTTCTTATGACCAACTAAAACGTAATGGTTTGAATGAGACTCAAGGGCGGAAATTTTTGAATATAAACCAAACGCGTAGGCATATAACAAATCCTATTACAAATAAATCTCAAGATGTGAATATAAATACAAGAGGAGATATGATTAAAACAAACATTTCCAGACATTTCATAAAACCAAACTTTAATGTATCCAAACCTAAAATAATTGAAGGATCGATGAATTTATCAGAAGGTAACAGAAGTAAAAACCTTATGCAAGATCATCCTGTAGGATTGGGAAGAAACTCAAGTTCCGAATCGAATATGTTTCCTTTCGGAATCNGGAAAGAAACTCAAGTTCCGAATCGAATATGTTTCCTTTCGGAATCAGAAACAGGACAAATCGGGGACCACCAATAATAAACGAAAAAGGTAAATCATTGTCCCCAACCACCAACCAAAAACCAAAATTAACTCCACGTTTCGCAAATAGTAGCGTACTTCCCAAGATACGAAAAACCATGGCAGTTCAAAATGAACAAAATATGACAGAAATTACACCGGTCGCAAAAAACCCATTCAAGATAAAGATTCCTACAATTCCAGATACATTTCCTGTCATCAGATTCCCAACTATGTTTGATGACGAGCCTGATTTAATAAATTTAACATCAACCAGGCGATCTGTGAATTCTTGTCCTAAGTGTACAATACCTCCAGATCCATGCCGACCATGTTCTGCCCCGTAAATAAAATTACAAGAAGGAACGTAAGGATAACAAAAAAAAAAAAGAAAGAAAGAAAAAGACAAATGTACTTTGGAATTATCATGGCAGTGGGTATTATGAGTAGCATAGCGTGGGTCGTGACATAGCACAATGTAAATTAGTGTATAGTTAGTTGAAAGAAATTACTCAATGGAATAGTTTTATTGAATGTTAGAAATATGATATACCATAGCAATAAATTGTATTTCAATCTTCTAATATTTTAATATTATGCAAGTTTATTGATTTTTATATAATTAGTTATGAAATTAGTGCGTTACAGGGAATACAGTGTGGGTAATTTTCTGGTTATATTCAATCTAAATAGGGGTACAAAAAATAGGACCGCTTCAAGTAACTACTGTTTCATTTCTTACATAAATTACATATTCTATAAAAGTTACAAATATTACTCTAGTTGTAATTGCGGAAAATAAAACTGTAATTTCAGAATATAAAAGTAAAAAATGTTAGCCATCTTATCAGCTAACTCATTATTTTACTTGTTTTATATTTATAGATCTTGTGATAAAGTTCCTTCGATTTAAGGTACTTTTTGTTATCTTCATAGATTACGGATTTTTGTAAAACATTGCACGAAATTATGTATAATCTAGGATATTCTACATTTCTTGTTAAGTGGTACGTGGTAGTAAAAAAGTTCCATAATTTGTGAATTGTGATAATTTTGGGACATTGTAAAATTAATAACAATATGGGTACTTAAAAATATAATAAGCACTCCACTCGATTTTGACACCCGTAGTTTTCTTGTACACATTTATTTCTTGTGATTTGGGAACAAAAACTTGTAACATGTTAACATTTGCGGTCAAGGCATTAAAAGAAGATTGCGTACATAATAATTCCTTATATGTATGGCAAAGTGGATAATCTTGCTACTTTGTAAAATATATACAAAACAACCACATGTAGCGTACAATATTGAATAAAAATAATTATTTGCTGGTAAAAACCGGTATGACCACATGAAGTTAAGAAAATGGAACCCACGTTTTTTAATATATTTTTGAATGAGAGTAAATACAGTAAAATTGTAGTTCTGATAAGGGAGTGTAACTTAACATTAATATGTTATCCATCTGATGTAAACTACTTAGTTTATATCAGGGAATATTTGCTAGCATAAATATAGAACATAATAAATATCACCATAGCACACACTGAGAGCACTCACATGAATTCCGGGTAAGAAAACTGAAAAGGAAAAAACGCATTGAATAAGATCATACTTTGTAATCGTTCAAATTTGTGTAACCCTATTAAATAAAATTGCTAATAATTATAATTTCAATCAATATTGATAATATATGTTTGAGAAAACGTGTCAGAACTCTTTATTTTTTCTTCAAAATGTTTAGTATTGAGATATGCTTCCAATGTTTTGCGTAGTTTTTTTTGGATAAGCAATTCTTATCTTCGATGGTAAATGAGCAGGAGAAAGTAAACGTGTGTTGAATATTGAGATTGAAATAACGAAAGAATTGGTTGGATAGTAACACGATAAGCACCTGATTAATTAAAAGGAATGTTAAATTTCAGAAAACAATATGTGAACTATTGAAAATTGCGTCGGACCGGGAGTTGAACCCGGGGCCTCCTACATCGACCGCAGATGTGCAACCGCTGCACCAACCAGCTCTACTCCCGACCCCTTTTCACAACACCCACCTAGTTTGTTTAGGTAAACCTGCGTCAAACCGCATACGTGATAAATGACTACGGGCGGCTCTTTATGGGCTTCGGGAGTCAAGATGGTTGGTGCCGCGGTAGCACATCAGTGGTCAAAGCAGGATTCACTGGTTCGAGTCCCGGTCCGTCGCAATTTTCACTTGGCCGTAGACGGTGCCAACTTCCCTCACAGAGAAGGAACTGGGAAGTTGTTAGTTAAAAATATGTGAACAACCTTTCTTATATGAAGAGGGTATCGAGGTCAAATAAGTATCATTTTCTATAAAAACCCTAAAGATGATGAAGAAGCAAAAGAAGGCTATTCATTAAATCGTCATTGAAAATTAAACCTTCGGAATTTTATTCCAAGAATATAAAAAACGTAACTTCTATGCATTCCAGTTTCGGATTTTTATAGATTTAGGGACATCACCCTATTAAGCTGTCAATGCGACTAAGACATTTCAATGAACAGATGACTTGCTTCGTATTCATAAAACTATGTACGCGTGGTTCATGAAGACACGTTAATTGAAACTATGTGACTATATTTCAATGAGTTCGGTTTTACGAAACGCATTTCATCGGTGTGCATCACACAAAAAGTCGCCATCTGGTGTGATGCAACATAACTCTCGCTCTCACCCGGTAGTTACTAGCAGTTCTGCAAATTATGTCTGGGCCTGAAAATTGGTTGAGATGGTTGCCCTTTACACGAAAACTGCTTCGCCGTCTTTTCAACGTAAACTACACTTCGCTGTACTTCGGTGGTTGGTGGGGAAATACGGAAGGTGTGCGCCGGATTAGTAGACCCTTCGCTTTGAATGACCTATTTTTTCAGAATAGCGTTTTTTTTCTTTCTATTTCACCCCCGCGCCATCGCTTTCGGCTTGGCGTGTTGCGCCAGTTATATTATTTAGTTGCTTACTTATAGAGAAAGGGAGAGAAAAACGTAAAGAGAGAGAGAAAGAAAGAAGGAGAGAGAGAAAGAAAGAAGGAAAGCGAGAAAGAAGGAAAGAAAGAAAAAGGAAAGAAAAACGAAAGAAGGAAAAGAAAGAAGAAAAGGAAGAATGAAAAGAAAGAAAAGAAAGAAAGAAAAGAAAAAAAAGAAAGAAAGAAAACAAGAAAAAAGAAAAGAAAGAGTAGAGCCACCCATCTACTGGTTAATGGTATATTCACTAGTTTATGAAAGGCTTATAATGATAGTGACAATAGTTTATGATACCTGAAATAAATTTTTCGTGGACAACACAGTAAAGTTTTAGTGAAAAATGGTATATTTAATATAAAGCTAATTAATTGACACTACGACTCAATGTACGTGTAACGTAATCCGCTAACTACAAACAGACTAATTAGACAGTATAGAAAGAATAGTAGAACTGAGGAATAGGAACACAGGTTTCCTATTGAAAAGTATATGGTAGATTTCACACTACTGCAAATTATAATTAACACTATTTTATTTAAACTCTGCCGGTATTATGTAGAAATAATTTAAAGTCATGAATATTTTCAATTATGTTTTTTTATTATTATTATTATTACGGTAATGTCTATTTTAAAATTCAGCTGATTTTCCATAAGTGCAAAGTTGAATTATTTCAATAAATTCTTCACACATTAGAGACGGGGGCTTCAAAGACAGAGTGCAATAACAGTAACAAGGAAGACAGAACCAAGCTTGACCAGCTAACAATCTGAAGATGTGAACTTGAATCAAGAAGGTGGAATGAGGAAACGTAGAAGGGGTGCGAACCAATACGAGGAGCACGAAGACGTAACGCCTAATGGTAATGCTCACTAACGTGGCAGCTAATTGGCTCATTAGGCATCAGCATGACCATCAGAGCAGTGTAGCGTCGAAGGTTCACGAGGTGCCTGTACCAGAGCTGAGGAGGTATCGAGGGTTGGACGGCGGGAAGTGAAGGAAATAGGGGTTGGTGTGAAGGGGTGTCGAGGGGGATGTAAGGGGAGACCTGGTGACGGCGACGGGAGAAGCAACGGAGATGTTCGCGTGGCTGCAAGTGAATTAGATGACAGCCACGCTCCTCCTAGACATCCTCCCTTGTCTCATACCTATTGTAACTATTGTAACAAGTAAGAAGTCCGGAATGCGAGATTAATTAATGATAACTATTCTAAACGAATAAAAATAAACTGTTTAAGCCTAATTTTTCATAGTTATGGGAACGAGGTGATGCTTTCAATCAAATATGAAACGATTTTTCAATGCTACAGTTTTATAAAATTAGCAGATTTTTTTCTTTCCATTTCTCAGCTTTCGTTGGAAATTTTTGTATGTAGGTGCGGGTTTATGCATTGAAGAGGTAGACAAGGAAGTTATTGTGATAAAAATCTTTTGGCAATATATTTATGGAGAATTCCGGATCTTAGTATAAGCTTCAAGGTGATATAAGACTGGAAAATTTTCTAACTTTTCCACCAGACTTCTTGGTACAACACCGGTCGCTGATAAGACAACCGGACGGAACCTATCGCCTGGTGCCACATTTCTTTAAGTGTTTTTGTGTAATCTACTTTGTTACCCTACTTTGCATGGGTTTTCTGCAAGTTGTCGTTATTTTTTTTCGTGAACTTTTTTTTCACAACTTGTAGTTGGATTCAGGTAAGGTGCGGTGTATACCAAGCATGCTCACTTCAAACAATGTCACAATTTAAAAACCTTCTTCTGACTATTCTACATGTGTTAAGGTTAGCTGCTTTTCGTAATGTTAGAAATATATTTTTGGGGAGTGAAGCCGATTGACGCTCAGATGTAGACTCTGAAGGATGACTCCAGTGGTAGACAGGACTATAGGAACTATATTTACACTCCATATTCCATAAGCGAAGAAATTTCTGGTTTCAAATCTTCATATTTTTGAATTTTATCATTGTAAGTAGTTTGTGGGTTGTGGTTATAGATTCTGATTTAATTTTGCAAATCCTACATTTGTCATCTGCTATGTCAGTGTCTTGCAATATACATTTTCTATGGTTTTTTGTGCTTATTACTGGGTCTTGAATTGCCATGAGAAATCCCTCCGTGTCCGAGTATAGATCCCC
This sequence comes from Laupala kohalensis, assembly GCA_002313205.1. Taxonomy (NCBI): domain Eukaryota; kingdom Metazoa; phylum Arthropoda; class Insecta; order Orthoptera; family Trigonidiidae; genus Laupala; species Laupala kohalensis. The sequence goes on along the minus strand of NNCF01127916.1, from coordinate 47,816 downwards.
TTTTGTAAGCAAGGCGTTCGACGCAGCTTTGTCGACATGAGGCTCATCTAGATCATGAGAATGTCTACCATGAAATGGTTTAGATTTCCATTGGTTAATTCTCTGACTAATTTTAACGTTAATTTCATTTGGTTGTGGAAAGTGGTCTGCTAAATTTAAAGCAGTACATTTCATGTCAGCTGCACATATGGTATTGTAAAAGTTAGATTATTCCTTTCTCTGGTGAAAGAAAGCTCGGTGTTACTTTATTAGTGAACTGTGTAGGTTCTTCAAATGGATTATACCCCTTCCTTCTTCTTTACGTGACAGACTGTTCCTTTCTACATTTGAGCTTCTGTGGTGTGACCTATTCTTTATCATGATGGACCTGACGTTCTCTGGAGGTTTTCTATATCTTTGTCCATGAAATTACTCCAAATTAATACGTGAGGACAGGAATGGCAAATGAATTAATTGCTTTAGTTGAATTTCGGCCATTTAATTCTGTATGCATTAATCTCTTGACTTGATTTTCAAATTCAACAGTTAGTTGCTTTTTTATGGATGTATGATCTATGCATCTAGATTATTGTTGTCTCAAATATTTGTACAATTCATTTTCTTTCATTTCTTTAACAATTTCATTATCATTTGTTGTATAAGGTTTTCTTTTAATGTTACTTTTCGAAATGGCCAATTGTAACCACACACCACAAGCCCAGATGCGGTGTGGGTATTTTGGTAGAAGCGGGATTCACAAAAATACCACAATTCCTATGGTAGTTTACCGCTGCCACCAGTCCAGTTTCCCGGACACACGTGGAATTACAATAATTAATCATTTAATACAAGTTAAGTTTGTCATTACACTTTTAATGCTATCAGTAAGCATCAATTACACAGAGATATGAATACAGTTGTTAACAATTAATTTGGAAATCCACCCAGATTTTCCGGACCTCCAAAATTACAAGTTACTTTCCCGAGTAACGAACTGTTACAAGTTACGTCACTCGCAACTAGTAGCAAACGTATTTAAATTACCTCAGTAATTCTTAAGCGGTCTGGCGACCAATACTAGCCAGGTCACATCTCAAGTAACTTGCGGACTCAACCCACACGTATAAGTCCTCGAGGATCCTCAATATATACAGAAGAGGAAGTCACGTGACCAGCAAGTAACCATGCCTTCGCTGTCACGTGCAATCCAATCCTCTTGTTCACCCCTCAGCTTTCCTGGGAACGCAATGATCTCCTCGCGAGGGTATCGCTGCCGATCCACGCCAGGCGTTGAACGCACTATTCACTTGAGTCCGTCATTGTCTCTGCAGTTGATGAAGGTACTTTATTCACAACGTCTTAACATTCTTGCTTTATGGCTTTTACCGTCCTCGCCTCGGTACACATGGCGAGCAAGTCCCTTTCACAGAAATAGCATAATACAGCTTACATTCCTTAAGGTACCTCGCCCCGGTCAGATATGACGAACATATGTACTTTCACATAAATATTATAAGACAAAGGGAGAGGCACGCGCTGATCACACACTTCGACCGGCATTCTTAAAGCGCTTTCCTACCCACCTTCCCGGAAAAAGCAGGGGAATGGTCCACACAATGAATGGTGTTTCGAAATGATCGTGCAGGTAGCGGATTGAAAGCACCTGAAGCGATCAGTCAACTCTCGTTTGCAGGTGGGTTCTGCGCAAACGTAGTTATGCAAAATTAACATTCCCGCCTTGAAGATATTGTATATTCTTCAGTAAGCTGTTGACCGTCGCTGGAACAACAGTGAATCATATCACAGCTGCTACTCCCTCGCAAAGGGAGAGTTTAAACTTACACCACCAGGGCGCGCCAGTGACCGGTCAAGGTTATTCGTTCTCGAAGGAAATATTTCAGAATTCCTTTCACAGAGGGCGCAGCTATCGCCCTTCGTCGAAGGACGATGGGATTCATTTGTTTCGAGGCTGTTTATTTTTTTACAAGAAACGAGGAGAAGACTGAAAATACGTGTTGTATCTTATAAAATTCGTTTTATGCTCATTTTTTCATATTGAAAAATTTTTATTTAAAATTTACATTATAAATAGTGTGAATTATTTCTTAATTTCAACTTATTATTGGCATAGCAATTAAAGACTTTCCGACAATGAAATCTTATTTTTTATAAGCTCCAATGAGATTAATTCTGCTTCAACAATAGGTGTGTTTTTTATTTTGAAGTGATATTCTTGATATTCATTCTTGTTAAAACCTGCTCCAGGTAAGCAGTTGCGGGCGCTGTGTTGAGATTCGCTGTCTTCATGCAGATATTTTGTGTTTTGTGTTAATCAAATGGAAAGGCTTAGTGGTGGTCACCTTTCCTAATCAGCGGCATCCGGTTAAGCTTCTCAATGACGCTCCCACTTCAGTAAAAGGCGTAAAAATAGCAATTCACAAACGTGTAGAAAGTCTTGGTGTTACACCAATGTTCTGCACTTATCGGTACCAAGTCTCATTTTAATATCCTTACTGAATGTTTCTGATAGTGTGAGTAAGCTTGGTTGAGGATGATGAGTATATTTTAATATCATCCGTATACAATGGGTGAGTGGTATTGTGGCTTTGTTGTTCTGCATCTTTTAATTGAAAACCACATCTCGTACCATTCAGGAGATTAGAGAGTGGGTTTAAGGCAATGCTAAACCAAAGGACACTGAGTGAATCTCCTTGAAATACGACTCTCTTAATGTTAATTCTGCCAGTTGTTTTAATTTTTCTGCCTCTTCTTAAATTAATGGTTGTATTCCATTTTTCCATTATTGCCTTCAGAAAATTAATGAGGGTTGGATTTATTTTGTACATATCAAGGACTTGATGAAGCAAAGAGTGCGGGACTGAGTCGAATGTTTTTTCACAATCAATATAGCTGCAGATTAAGTTTCTATTTTTTACTTGAGTTTGCTTCAGGATGATCAAATCTATGATAAGGTGTTCCTTACAGCCTTTGGAACCCGTCCGGCATCCCTTCTACTTCTTAGCTACTATTTCATTCAATTCCATGTGTGTCCTAATTAACTTCGCTATACAAGACGTCATGGTTTTATAAAATGTTTGGAGGCATGTAATTGATCAATATTTTGCAGGATTGGGACTTTCTTCCCCTTTGGGCAATAGAGATGTTCTTCCTTCTAAAAGAAAATTTGGCATTACTTGTAGATTGTTTACAAATTTATAATGTAAAATCAAGGGATGGAGGCAGGTACCAATAATTTGAACCAATAATTTAGAATATTGTCACTTGTTGCATTTTTCAATTGTGTATGTAATTTATGACACTCTTAAAAGTTTCAATGGAAATTTCACGAAAAAACATTGTGTCAATACTCTGAGCCGATGCAATCTCATCATTGATCCATGGTGCATCTTTATTGTATGTCTCACTGTTCGACCAGATCGATGACCAGAATTTCTCTTCTTCTGTAAGGTTGGTGTGACATTGGTCAGTAGTTTTGCTTGTGTGGTTCGTCTTCGTTTTTTCTGAATTCTTCTGTAAACCTTCCTTTCGTTCAATTTGAATAACCTGTTGTGAAATCTCATGCAAACGGGTGTGTTGTATCTACTAAGTCGGGTTTTTAATGCGTTGTTTTTGCCGGTCGTCGGCGCGGCGCTCTGCTCGGAGTGAGAAATACAACAGGAAACAAATCCGCTCATGGGAATTATGGGATTAATTCCATAGTCTCTCTCTCTCTCACTAT
>NNCF01127916.1:9829-28858 GCA_002313205.1 Laupala kohalensis | reverse complement strand
AGATATATATATATATATATATATATATATATATATATATATATATATATATATATATATATATAAATGTGTGTGTGAACTGCTAAAAGTTTCTGTACATTATTACATGTACAATTTTATCAAAATACTTGCGAGACGATGCTAAGTAACATATTTATGAGTATCGATACGCAATCCCGATGGAAGATATTCGTGAAACAAAAAAATTATTTATTTTCCAGACAATGAGAATATACTCTTCTCTAAATGCACTCACTGCACCTTTTCTTCAACTTGTTCTTCCCCTCCTTCTGATTTAGTTCTCTCTTCGGCCAGCAGACGAGCCACGTACTCTCAATTAGTTGTAATGCAATGGAAAGTGTTAGCGCCGGAGCGCCGGAGGGCGTGGGGGAGGGCGCATTAGCGAATAGTAACTGCGTTAGAGCACTTGTCACAGCGGGAATGCAGTTAGTAGTACGTGGCTCAGTTTGGGTACAGCTGTCTGAGCCCACACGACATAAAGGTACCGGTGCGTTTCCAAAGCATGGTAGACCATGGACAATCGAGTGGGGTGGGTATAATTGACAGATAAACACGTCAGAGACGCCAATTTCACATGGAGAATTGTTAATGCTAATAAAATTGACATCACTGAGGGATCAGGAAAGAATAACTTTAAAAAATCTACTTTCACGAACTAAAAAGAGGGTTGTCAAGTCAATGCAAGAAAATGCTCAGTTTTACAGTATTCTTTTTCATAGTTATAGGTTGAAATTTCGGAATGTTGAAGCCAGCATTACATGATTATATGTCTGTGACATATATTATCTAAAAACGTAGATGAAACTTACGTCCGTTTAATGCACAAGCTTTGGTAATAGTTGTGTTATGAACATGTACCTATTACATATGTTTTCGATGACAGAACCTATGTCACATGTTTGATCATATATCTTTGATAATGGATCTATGAAAAAGAAATATTTTCGTGTGATAATGACCTTAGCGTTTTTGCAGAGGGATCGTCTGTAATGAAACGCGCCAAGAAAGAGAACAGACTTGAGCAAGCATTACATAACATTACAACGGGTAATCGGTTACTGGGGAGGGAGAGACATTACCTGATTTACGTTTTAAATAAAGTAAAATTTTCCCACAACACGCCTATATGGAATTTGCAGATGATCGATCTTTGTAATTACTGTCCTCACACGAGATGTAGTGAGCATCTTGCTCCCGCCGGTTTGATCAGCTGTACTCATTTTCTAGCACGATAAGAGGGCCCGAGAGTCAGTTCGAAAAGCGAAAGAAAATAGAAACAGAGATAGAGAGAGAGAGTAGAATTCATATTTAGAAAAATACCATATTGTACCGAGGATCGAACCCCGTCCACCCCGCAGTCCACACAATCGGTTGACTGCTTAAATGTAAAATAATGAATTAAAAACAACTAATTATTAAAATAAATTACATAATGAGAATACTAAGGAATTAAATTAAAGATTTCACCTTATATTTATTTCACTATAAAAATCTTTTTTTATTCAGACATTCGGAGAAAGATTTTTGGTAGCAGTAACGCTGTGAGAATTTTAAAAAATATGTTAAAACATTGTAAAATATTAAGTCATTTCCGTGACGCATTATTTTATTTTCATGTAATGAATAATTATTTTTCTCTCTTCAATTTTATTAATATGGAAAATCTTTCACTTTTCCTTAAATTTTAAAATAAGCAATAATATGTATTATCTTCATTAATTTTGAATGAAATCTAGTCTAGAACTAGATTTCATGGACAAATTTTTATTACTTTTCATGTCAAAAAAATTGCTGCTAAAATATTTCTTATTACTTTTCAACTACGTGTCAAATAAGAGAAACTTTCGAACAAACTTCTGTATCAACAAAGATGAAAAAGTTTTTGAAAGATACATTTCACTAATATTTTGGTTGAAAATTTATTGGGTGCAATAACATTACTCTATGCAACTGGAAGAAAATTGAATTGTACAAATATTTGGGAATTTATCTTGTCGAAAACCTTTCTTGGAGAGCGCAACGGATATTCTCAAAACTCATTAGATCTTTATATTATTTGAGAAATCTTTTTGATACTAACATTCAAATTACAATATTCAATTCATTTTTTGGAAGGCACTTTTTAAAACGTACTTAACTATAAAACATTACACTCGAACTACTTAAATCTGAAAAAGGGAGCCATTACTTCCTTTCTTAGAAAAAGAAAAACTTTCCGGTAAAATATCTTTTGGTATTCGAAATTTTGAAAAATTTTCATCAAAGGAGCGGCGAGATCGGAAATGAGCAAAAATATCAACACGACTATTTATCTAGAAATTCTACTACGGGATTATTTCGAAGACATAAAATTAATGGCATATTTTAAAAAATCGTTTGTACTTTTGGAGCGAAAATGTTTTAACAAGCTGCCACTTAGTACTAAAACTACAAATAATTTGAGAAAAATTACTCTAGCCTTAAAAGAGAGTTTATTGCTGAAAAAACAAAATTCAGAAATTTTAAATGTTTAAAATTAAAAATTTGTATCTTAGTAGAAGTATTCCTGAAAAGAAGTATTTAAATGTATGTAGTAGTAAAAAGAATTCTTTGCTGATTTAAAGGTAGTTAATAAGTGGAAGGTAAAATGTTTAGTTTAGATTACTACGGTAAAAAGGAACAAGAACACCCGCCACAAAAGCCAGCACACGTTATCAGTGACGATAATCTAGACTCGACAGATTAGTATGTCATTGTATTGTAACATCCATCAGTACTTTATAATATAGCATGTATTATCCATTTAAAGAAATGAAAATAGTTTGAAAATAAATATATATTATATATATTGCAATATTATTGACCTACACACATCAATTCTGCTTACAATTTAAAATAGATTCAATTGGTGACCAAATTTTTTTTTTAATATTTGAGTATTTACCTGAATTTCTTTTTAAAGTATATTTTTGAAAGTGTATTTATAGATCTTCAAAATAAATGAAAAATACGTTTTTGCACTCCTTTTTGGCAATGTAAAAAAATATATTTGTTAATTCAAAAGCGCAGTAAAAATTTCCGTCAAAAATCCTTGTATGAAATGGTGCATTGTATAAAATAATGTAAATAATCATTTATGTCTATTTTATGGTCCATACAAAAAATATTAGAATTATTCTGTTCTCATAAGAAATTCGAATGATTACATTTGACAAATTGGGAAATGCATGACCTCTGCAGTAAATGGTCATGTTAGAAACAGTAATGCCGTTCAACCAAACTACTGTACATTATGTTTATACCATTTAGTAGCAGATTTCTGCTTGAAAACATTCCATCATTGGAGGAGGGGGTAAAGATTGGCGGTAGAAACTCCAGTTAAATATGGATGAAGAATTATATATTACAAACTTGAGTTACGGGAAACATTTGGAATAACAGATAAAGTTAGAAGTAAAGACTCAAACATGTGGGAGCAGGAAAACATGTGATAGAAAGTAAATAGTAAAGCAAGTTGTCCAAAAATAAGTAGACTTGTTTTTCCCGCTGGTACAGACTGTTAGATTGGTTTGTGGCTATTTATGGTGGGATAGGTGGTGGGCAATTTGGAAAGCAACGCGACCTTTGTCAGTTGTTTGCGGGTCATAACAGTGTGTGGATCGCTCCTAGACTGAACCTCTGTTGCGTGTCGCATAATGAATTCACGATATCACATTCCATGTAGCAATGGTAAGCGATTGTGTAAAGTTCGGAAAATCGTGTTAAGAGACAATGACAATGATAAAGGATGCTTAAGGAGTTGATGAAATATCTCAAGGAATTGTTTACTACTAGCACAAGATGTTCTAGGGGATAGGGAGAAGATTTATTTATTTAGCGTATGGCTGCGTACATAATAAAACAAAATATATCAACTTGCATGAAATACACAAAACGTACATAAAAATGCAGTGAACCTATCACAAACTGCATATTACAATGTAATGTCTAAATCTTTAAGCCACCCCACAACCTCCTCGTAGCACTAACAAAGTCATTCATATTGCCCGCAAATCTTCAGAGAGGACAATCAGAGATGATGTGAGTCATAGTCTGTTTCACATCACCAGTCACACAGCGGAGTCTCACGCATACTCTACCTACGGAGTGAGTCGCCGCACCCACCGCTGAGCGTTCGCACTCGATTCAGTGCGACCCAGATGCTTCAAGGACGATGGGAGCATGCCGGCAAAGTTCCCATGCTCACGAGTGAGTCGTACTCAGAGGGCGAGTGCCGCCTCCAATCCCTCTTCCATTCCTCCGCAGGATCCTCAGTGATGTATCCCACTACCACGGCAGCTGGTCGGCGAGATTTAGACATACTGGTAGGTCACCTGTAACCGAACACCCAGCCGAACCCGGGCGGGCAGGGTGGCCGCTGAGTCGGGACGGACTTGGAGGGTGCTCTCGGGCTCATGCACTGGTCCCGAGATGTCACCGTAGATCTCACATAGAATGTCCCTTATAATAAAAGTTTACAAGTGTGCGAATTTATATAATAAAAGTGCGACCACTGTCTGGTAAGTAGTTCGTTTAATGAACTAAAGGGTTGGACTAGTGTGTAACACGAAAATTATTTACGAACAACAAATGTGTCGTTAAATACTGTGTCAATTTTCTTGGTGTGTGGACTATACAGCCATGTCGTGGCGCAGTATTCACCTATTGAGAAGACAAGACTGAGTGCTGTGGTGCGGAGGGTATCATTTTTGCTCCCCAAGATGTAGCAGACAGTTTGTGTAGTATGTTATCTCGAGTACGTAGTTTTGCGGCCAATTTAGTTAGATGAGTTATGAAGCTTAGGTTCTATCAGGCGTTATTCCAAGATATTTGCGGGTTGAATGGGAGAGTGACATCAAGAGTTACTCAGATAGTAGAATGTGAAAATCTATTGTTTAAGTGGAAGCATGAAGTTTCTGATTTGGTTGTGCTGGGGTCAGTCTACAATTTTTGAAATATTTTCCTAATATCTTCAAGTCTTCAGTTAGCGTGTTTCCCAAGTTTGATTAAATTTTTATCTTGTGTGGCAAGGGCTAGGTCGTCCGCATATGCATATTTCCTGCTCACAGTTTCGGGTATGTCAGATATTTGGGCATTAAACGACAGACGGATCCTTGAGGGAGGCCATTGTTTAGCTTTCTTTATGAGCTTTTTGTGTCACCGAAGATTACTTGTAGTTGCCTGTTTGTTAGTAGATAATTTACTAAAGCAACTGCATCAGGACATTTTATGATATTTAGTAGTTTGTAGAGTAAGCCTTCTCGTCACACAGTATCAAATGCTGCCGTTACGTCAATTAAAACCTGGTTTAAGTTGTTTAAGGGCTGCGGCCACTTCTTCGGTGAATGGGTTGTACAAATCTAACGTGTAGAGCTTAATTTTTTCTGCAAGTCTGTTCTTGATTTTTATTTTGTGTGATCTACCGTTAGTTCTGGACACACTGATTAGGTGGTCGGCTATTTGATTTGCAGTCACTAATGGTTGAGTTTTTATGGCTGGTGTAGGTGTGCCAAGCTTCCTTAGTTAGCTCCAAGCTTTACGACTGGAGTGTTTGTAATCCATTGTCTGTACCATGGTTTTCCATTTCTCATGTCTTGCATCATCTAGGTTACGTATCAGTTCATTGACTATCACCGATTTACCACTCTTCATGTAATCTTTATACAGGATCTCATTGTTTTTATGCCATCCGGGGATGTATGTTCTTCTGACACCTCTTGGAATGTTTTTCTTCGCTGTGGCAATTACGGATCCCAAAAAACGCTGGTAATGGGCGGGTTCAGGATGTATCCCTCGGATTAACCTGATCCAAATCCTGGGAGAACTTGGGCCAATTTGCCTTCGCGAAATTCCATCTTGGTTTAGGATGCGAGTGAACGGTAGGTATTTTCAGACCATTGTTTACTTGAATAAGGCGGTGTTGGGAACATGGAAAGTTACCAAGTACAGTGCGGGTTACAGGAAGAGGAGAGTTTTTTTAATCGATCGAAACGAAGCAGAGGTCCGAGTTTGATTCTGTGCCCCATCGAGCAGATTTGAAAGATGATTGGTCTTTTGCGTCAAACACCAAGTAACGATTTTTTGCTTCAGCACAGTTCGTAAGAAATGTGCCGTTATCACTGTTTGCATATTTCCAATTTTGATGGTGATTGTTAAAATCACCTGCATAAATTGCGGGGTGTGGAAGATCCGGAAGTATTTTATCAATCCAGTTTATAAGCGGAGGTTTGTATGTGTTTACTATTTTTAGTTGTGCGAAAGATATTACAATAATATGTATGTTAATTTTTTACATGAAGTTAGAAGATGAACTCTCTTTAGATTATTACTGGCGTATGTTTCAATGCTGTATATGTGATGAAAAGTAGCACCAATTTTTGTATAGCCTGGTAACTTGCCTCTGATCTTAAGTTATTGATCGTCAGTGGTATGGGTCTCTTGAATCAGAGCTATGTCGATGTGGTTTCCTCTGAGAGTTTGACAGGCATTCACCTTTAGCTCTGCTTATCTCTTCAATGTTCAGTTGACATATACGAACAGAAGGTCCGAGTATTATATTGTGGTTCCGATAGGAACCATTTTTCCGTTTATGCATTACGTATAAGGCAGGTACTTTATTCAAAATGGTCAGGAGTCTGAAGGAAATTTTACCGCCGATCTCCGAGGTTTACTCGAGGCGACTGCTCTTTGGTACCACCCACGGGGCACGTGTAGCTTAAGATATGCCACGGACGCGAGAAGTCGTGCCTATTACAACAGTAACGGGACTCCCCAATAATAACGGGGAGAAGATAGAGGACGAGGAACGACCTAGTCCATGTCTCGGGTGAAGGCAATTCTCATAGATTTTTCTACACAAAAGTAGTAGTACACAAAGAGTTAATGCCTCATGGACATACGAAGTACATCACTTTTTACGTGGAAGTTCTAGAAATGCTGCAGTAACGAGACTACTGACTGCAGGCTCCACCACGACAACGCGCCTTCTCACACCACCTTCCTTGTAACAGAGTGTCTGGCCAAGTACCAAGTGGAAACAGTGCCTCAGTCACCCTACAGAACCAATGTGTTTTTTATTACCAATAAGAAAAAAAGGGTTTGCAAAAACTCATTTTTGGAACGCTGGATGGCGTTGAAGAGGCCGTGACGAGGTGCCTTAATGAGGTTCCCATCGTCACTTTCCAGGAAGCAGACGGAGACTGACAGAGGCTCTGGCATTTATTAATTGATGCGCAAGGGTGCTATTTTGATGAGTTTTAATCTATTGTACACTGATTTGCAATAATTTTTTTCCACGAATTTAGTCATACTTTTGGGACAGACCGTGTATACACAAGCGTTACAACCTAGCGCTAGTGCACGGTATAAACTGTTAAATTTGGTACACAATGAAAATAAAGTTTGCTAAGGCTCTGCCGACTAAGGTGGTTAAATGTTATATAACTGACTCCACAAATCCTTGAAGTTAATAATCGGTTTTGATTTGATGATAGATCAACTATATTTACGATATAAGATACGGTGGGAGGGACAACGTATGCTCCATTTACAGACATTGCAACAAGAAGACTAAGACAACAATTAAGAAATAATTTATAGAATAATAGTAAAATTGTTGGACCCCTGCGAAAGAAGAAATAAACCTACATAAATTCATTTCAAATGTTAATTTCGTAATGATTGGTTTCAATAACGCCCCAAACTGAAAAACTTTCAGGTCGCGAAAATAATAGTAATTAGTGGCACACAATTACAATAGCGGAGGACCGGTCTTAAATCTGTGAAAATGGATGGAGAATGTAAATCACATTTTCTACTAATGTAGAAAAGAGAAAAGAATTTGGTTTAAAAAGATGAAGACTAGAGGATTCTATGATGTGAATAACAGTGTATTTTAATAAACTGAAAATAACTAAACATAATATTTAGATAGTGTAACCCAAATAGTATCAAACGTGAAAAGAAAATGGAAGTGAAAGAATATGAGTCGGAGGCAAGGTGAAAGATAGAAAGATAGGAGAGACGAAGTGGGTGTTTGGAACGTATCAAGAGAAGGCCGGAACGATCAAGAACGGAAACGGAACAAGTTAAAGTGGAATTTTGAAAGAGATAGGGAGTATAAATAGTCCAGGTAATGACGATTGTTGATATGCAAGTTCATGTTGCATGAGAGAACTTTCCAAAATTAAATAAATAAATAAATACATTTACACCAAAACATGACTAAAATCGAGAAAAAAAGAAGAGCAGAAAAAGAAAATTAAATAAGAAAATCACGAAAAGGGACAATAAATTTGTTAAAATAAAAATAACGCATGTGGCAACATACGCTGAAGCAATATACGTCGCGAGTAAGCAGTCATCTCTGGCATTGAACGTGGAGTAGCACAAACAGTTACACGAGAATCGGTCTCTGTAGTGGTTTGGTTCGTTCGACAGGCCGTCCTTCCTTTGTCTGCAGTAGGGGTGGGGGTACGTTAACAGTGGCGCCTGTGACGGCCAACTCTGATGGACGGATGCGTCAACGCGACGACCGGCCGCTCGGGCGCTCGGGCGGACGGGCGACCGACTGTCGGAAGCGCACCCAATCAGGCAGCGTGCCAACGCCTCGTGGCTACGGGACAACGGACGATCGCAAGCGAACACTATGGTTGATGCACACACGTACCATGGGTGCACGATGTCACAGACGGAGTTTCAGATAATGTTGAGAATTTCTTCTTGAGCAATTATAATTTTCTGGATATAATTCTCCACACACGCATGAGTAACTCATGTGTGCAAACTAATGAAGGAAATTATAATTCAATTGTTCAAAAGAAAACAATTTTAATGAGAATGGGATGATGTGAATTTAAGAATATCTCTCTTAAAACAGTAATGAAATACAACGGTCGCTCATCCACTGAACGGTCACTCAGATGATTTTGAGCTACCTATAGCTATTAATAGTGATCAATATATACTGCGCTACTCTACAGGAACATCCATGTGACACTAAAAATAAAAATTATGCAGGGTAGTAAAAATCATTTTTTGTGCTTTTCATAGCAATTTTACATCAAAATGAATAAATAAACTTTATTGTTAAAAACGCTGTTACAAACTGCGTATGACAACGTGGAGAACAATAATCTAATTTACTCTCCGGAAGTGAGCAAGGGACCATTCCATCAATTCCGCTCAAGGACCCCAAAGCAGAGACGAATTTAATATTTGAACACACTCCTAACAATAAAAATTGTTTGGTACGTGTTACAATACTAACATAATATCAACAAATTTATATTTAATAAACACTAGAAAGTAATGTCACAATTACGTATTATTATCAAGGTATAAATTAATCGAAAAAAATTGATAAATCGTAACTTATAAATAACATTAAATTCGAGATTTATTATTTCTACAGATGCCGCCCCTAGACAAGAGCATAGCGAGTCTGTATGAATAATCCGCCTCTATCCGAAGGAAACCGGAGAAGAACCCGAGCCAGGATAAATGTTTTGACAAACTTTCACAGTTATATCACTGTTCTTTCAGGACGGTGATATTATGGCCAGGGTAAACGCAATAATTTGATCGGAGTCTATTAACTAAAATAATTTTAGAAATGACTGTAATACGATAACCAATCAAGTCAAAACTAATTTATTTTAATAAATATTAAGTCGCAATTCACCATCAATAACGTTATTAACACTTTCATATTTTATTATGTAACTTACGAACTGTACAAATAGCGTATATCAATAATACTCTTCCGTCAGCGCACGCTTGCGAAAGAAGTACCTTGACAAATGCTTTTCATTTATTTAGATCTCAACGGTCACCTCATCTGTACAATACAATGCCCTTTTATTACATTTATCCCTTCAGTTCCTTTACAGTTCAAAAAATCTAGCCAAAAGAGTTTTCAATGAGAGGAAAATTAAATATTTATCTTGACATTCAAATAAATTCGCAACGTACAGTTAAAAATTAAACTGTATCAAACAACTTTGATTTTAAATTGAAGGATTAATATAATATTGCTTTGCGTGTACATTTCTGTCTGTAAATATTTTACATGACATACATGCAAAGTCTCTTCTAGATAGAAAATTATGCAATAATATATGAAGAGTAACACTGTTTTATTGTTCAAAGCAAAGGACAATTTTTGTCATATTTTCGTGGAACACGAAAGATAACAAGAAATATCATTTTCAATGTTGTATTAAAAATTACCGCAAGAGACTAGTGTACTATCGAGTAATCTGATTTGACAGCATTTAATTATACAGTAGAAAACGAGGAAACAAGAAGCTTTTATGACTCAAGTTCATAAATATTTACGAAAATATTCAAGTTAATCTCACAATACCACATGTTTTACAGTTAAGAACTTATTTGATTGGGAGAATAGTCTATTCACATCTTTTAATACGAAAATGTAGACGTACATTACACTTAATGTACCACAATAAACTGTAAACACTATTAATATATCAACTGAGGAATTCAAGGATAAGGACATTCTCGTACGTATTTCTTGAGAAGTGATAACATTCTTGATTCGCCATTGTACAAAGCACAGAATTAAATGAAAAAATACAAAGTTTCAATCAGAGTATTCTGTTCCTAAAGAATGATTCCCTAAAATCATTTTGTTCTTTACTTGCAATTCTTAATTGAATCAAAAATATACATGTTATGAATAACAGAACCATGAAATGGAAAGATGTTTCTAAAATATTTGTAGACACAAAAATACGCCATGTAAAAAAAGTAGTTTGATTTTCATAATTTTCATATTAAGTAGAGAAAAAATGTTCATTATGAATAACTGCAATATATTCGTCTCATCACTAACAATGAATAATCTTCAACTACACAAATATTTCAATGTTTTACTAATATGTTAGTTTTTATGATTTTTTCATTAAATATTATTGTTTAACAATTTTACAAATTCTAGGTAGATCACCAAAATTCTTGAATTTAAATTGAAGAATATAAGTATATATTTAAGGTGAAGAATTAAGTTGAGTACATAATTATTCTAAGTTTAACTTTACAATATTTAAGTAATATTTTATGGCTAACTTTACATTATTAATAAATTTTTTAACTTCCTTGCAATTCTACATTTTGTGAAATATTTGTTGCCATGTCATAAAATTCATCTTTATCCGCATCATGGACAACATGTCTCCTCTTGGAACACGCACGTTCTATCTTTTATTAATTTTAACTACTATTTCTAAAATCGGAAACAAAAACTGCGTAACAATTGTACTTTTTTAAGAAAATGAGCGGTTGGGACATGATTAGAAAACTACATACCGATATGTTGAAGAATCATTATCCAAAGCACACGTTGAAGTCGAGGACCGAGAGGCTTCCGTACTCACACACTGATAGTTCAACGCGAAGTGATAAACGGAAATTATGGTTCGTTTTCAATGGTTGCTTTCCTCACCACCAGATTGCGTTATATTTCTTTCTGCGTTGGAGAATTGCAAATTATTACAAAAAAAAAGTAATAAGTTACGAGGTAACTTTGAAGAGTGAAAGCTGGTGAAATCACTCAAAACTAGGTAAAAATGCTTTTTCCTAATATAACTAGAATATTCCACACAAAAGAACTAGAATTCGTTTTCTTTTATACTAAAAATATTCTAATTTTGACTCACAATGTATGGTTTTTTCACTAAATAATTTAGAGAGGCAAAGAATCGATAAATTGATGTAGATAATGAAGGACAATTATTCAATCTGCCGACGTATATATTTTATAAGATAATATGGATTTACATAGTTCCTACAATTTTTAAGCCCCTTCCGGTTTTTCGTGTCTTTGACATTCGGGAAATTATTGTTTCAAAAGTATTGAATGTCTATTTTAAAAGACTTGGAGTTATAGTGAAGGAACATAAATTTCGAATTATTTATCCAACTGGAGTATAAATTTGACGCGCTGTAATGGGCGAATTATTTGTCTGACAGAAAAAGCGTTAGTAAAGTATTATGCCGGCAAGTTTTTGCTTGCTTTTGTAACAAAACCTTTACTTCAAAAAGGATTACAGCATTTGTTAAAAGTTAAGAAACTTAAAATTCACATACATGTATATTACGTAATATCATGTAATTAAGAACTTTGAAATATGTGTTTCCTGTAAAGTGCAAAATAGGAAAAAAGGTATAATTTTAATGCTATTTTTCGATTAAATCTTTTAGTAGCTGTTTTTGGCCAAACTACTTTCCGTAGAATTAATGTTTAAGAATCACTTTAATCTTTAAACTTATTTAATACAAAATGCCGGCGTTCCGCTCACAGGAAAATTACGCTCGTGTCTGTTCCATCAATTTGGTTACTTTGCATAGAATTCGCTCGGCCGGTTGGTAAGGATAAAATCACAAAGGATTTTTTTCCGATCACTGCGTTTCAATTACTTTAGTTCACTATTCTACGAATATACGAAGTGTCCAGGAATTCCACATAAAAAGTTGCGGGGATCTTAGAGCACATTAATAGGAACAAAAAATCATTGAGTTGCAAATGTCTGGAACTGTCTCCCGAAAGAGAAAAAAATAGGACACAGAGATGGGATAAGAACACAAAACAAGGAGGTGTGCTATGCACTTTATTAGGGAAATTATAACAAATTACAACAATGTGCAAAGTCCTTCCCCTAAAGAACGATGCTAGCCGCTAATAAATCCGACATCGGTTCGAATCTTGCATAGCAGTTAATGGACACTATGAACATCTGTTTTAAATTCTTTTTTAAACTTTCAACTGCTGTAAAACACTCTCAATGTCATTAATAAAAAGCTTTACATTTTTTTCGTCTTTGTTTTATTTTGTGTTGGTGTCAGAATATCTCACTCGGAAGACATTTCCGGACATGTGTACCTTTTACTGTCTCATATATGTAGTGTTCAGACATTTTTTAAATATCTTACCATTACAAAAGTAAACAATCTGTTGGACTCTATACTCTTTGTGCATATCGAGTGACGCATTTCGATTTGGGCACTGTATTCCCGCCAGAACAGCGTCAAATAGCCAGTCGTGACGAGTAAGATGGGCGATCGATACTTTAATAAATAATTATTTATTAACATTTTTTATAAATAATGGAAGAAATCTAATATAAATGCCAAGTTGTGCGAACATTTGGCCTCGACCTCAACTGCATCAACTCAAGATCATTCAGCACTGGACGTCAACCCACATATAGCGCTACACAATATCGCACCGCCTTATCTCCTTTTGTTATGAATTTGTATCACCTCATTATTTCTTGTTTTATTCATGTTTCATGTCATTAAACTGTTTTGTTGGCATATCTATTGTTCAAACACACCTCATCTACCTTCCTCTTGTTCCGTAATTTGCCTGTACATTTTTGGTCCTTCGAACCCGAACCTCATCCTACAAGTACAAGGAATTTCAACTAAAATTTATGTACATGTAGTATATAGAAAGTTTTGAAATTGTGAAAAAAATTGAAAGCGTGATTCCGACGGAAATATCCGTTGTGGTTATCCCTGATTCAGAAAAAAGTGGTTTTTGGCATAACGTCCGTCCGTCTATCCGTCTGTGCGCAGCGTTTCTGAGTAAACGGATTAATATATTTGATTCACATTTCGTATGTACGGTTGAATTTATTTGTTGTAGATGCACGTGCCCTGATGTCTTTTACTTTAAAACAAAGGATACTTCACATAAAGGTCAAAATACTTTCGAAAAATTCTCAAAAACGGCTCCAACGACTTTCTTTAAATTTTCTGTACGTAGAGTACAATAAGTGTCCATTACATCGACATTTGCAGTATTTCGCTTGAAAGTTTGGTATAGACGCAGTAAAGTAATTTCTGTCTGTTGCACTTACACATTAGTTTACTGTTTCAAGATGCTTGAAAAATATATAGCAATGTAAATGGACCAAGCAGACGTAGACATACACTTTTCGTAAACTGAAATGAAAGATATAATAACGATAAAACATTGCAGATACGAAAATACATCAATTTCTGTCTACAACAAAATTAGATTTTCATAAAACTTTTACGAATTTTTGTCACTCTATGACGCAGATGGAAAAACGTATATAAGTATGTGCAATGGTTTTGCACCACTAGTTTGATTTTGTTCACATTAATAAGATCTATCTCTTCAATCTCTTCAATTTTGTGCGTCGATGTTTGGGACATCGTTTGGAAGTGATACAAACTTCCTTCCTATCTTCAGGGATTATTTAGACCAAAATAGATAGTAAAATCGCGAGAACAAGTTCGATCAGAAATACCTTGTTGAGCCACACGGAGGAAGTTGGCCACAAGCTGTTCGGAAGCGCGCGCAACCTACGTTCCGGGTACACCTCCACAGCATTCCTGTAAGATCGAAGTACGTACGTGAATTCCTTCGGGATATTACGTTCCCACTGTGGTGTTTCCGACTCTCTCCCTAACAGACATGACACAACATACGCAAACAAGAGGCAGATTTGCTTCAGAGTATTAATTCAGTATTCATATTTGCTTTCTAGAAGAGATGAATTTATTTGAATCAATCTATCAAAATTTCGTTGAATAAAAACAAAATGTTTCATTCAGTATGTGTTAAGTTTTCACTAATAATAGAAAATTAATTCGCCCAACTTTGTAGGTTAATATCCGATATCATGGATGATCATTACCCGAGAAAATAATCTTTGAAGTTTCCGTCTCAACAAATTCACTTTGATATCAATATATTAAAATATGTTAATAAAACATTTACACTTAAATATTTTTGATCACCCAGTGATTTCGACATACAAAAGAAAATTTATTATTTTAAAACAATCTATTTCTAATTATTTGAATGAAAAGAGAATAAATTATATTGAATCATTCAGTTAGCGAAATAATTGTTCCGGGGTGATGTACAAATGATTGGGAAATCCTCTGGGAGATGCCCCGGAACACAAAACATTTATGAAGACGGAGGACCAGCTTCCAAGGAAGCAAATTAAGGAATGTAAAAAAAAGAAAAAAGCAAGAAAATTTAAGCTTATAAATTTAATGAGATAATCTCGTCAAAACATTGTATGTGATAAATGAAATAAACACTGACTTATTAAACTAAAAGATACATAAACGAGAAACAATTGAGGAATCAAAAATTGAATAAAGCAGAATTGTTATACACAAAGCCATGTTTTACCAAATCAGTAATCTTTCTAAATAATTACACAATTGGCACACCATTATCCATCAATTCTCAGAGTACTTGAGTAAGTGAGAGAAATATCCAAGACTTATTACAATGAAAAGTCCTATATTACGGGTGCATTTTAATCAAGCGTTCAAATTAAGGCCATTCCGTAATGTTTTATATCCTATTTTCCTACAGAACCTTAATAAAATAAATTGAAATTTGTGTCTCAACAAGAAAGGAAAATGAACCTACTGCTCTAGGCTACAATGAAGAGACCGTTTAGAGAACCATTGAAATAACTGAGAGCAAATAGAACACATGTAACCTGTTATTACGGGGCAGTTCTTGTTTCAAGACATGAACACCCACACACATACAACACATGGATTGTCACTAAACACGTTACGCAAAGAACTTAAGTTGTAATACTCAAGCTTTGGAGACCAGCTGGCGGTGCCTTCAGGTTCGTAGTTCGATGTCTTGAAGTGCCGTGATATGCGCACGAATGGAAGTTCAATGATGCACACGCTAGGTCCGTAAGCACGAATTGAATTATATTAATAGATAGCACACGCGTACACGAATTGAAGTACAGCAAGTGAGCAGATCACCGGTCGCGTGCGGCAAATTGTGAAGGTGCTCTTAAATGTAACTTAACAACAATATGACTTGATGTTACTCGCTCGTTTGAAGAATAACAGTTTTCGGTGGTTACACTGGCAGCGATAGAAATGCGAGTGGAGGGGGGAGGGGCGGAGTACCCTCGCGCACGGTTGATTTTGGCATCCATACCCTATCGCATGGGGTAAGCCTAATTGCCGAAATAGGTTTGCAATTATGTGTGCCGAAACAATAATTATGCTGATAAAGATAAGATGTTCTGGTATCGATAATTAAAACCATTTCTATTGCCTTTTTATTATTTGGCCCCACTATTCAGGTTCAGTTCTACTATTCAGATTTGTAACTCAGACCTCATTACAAGAAATTATCTTGTTACTTGAAAAGTTGGAACAATTTTATTTTAATGTAGTGAATTTAAAACTCTAATAACAGTTAATAACCCAGTGTAATAATAGTTAATAACAGTACCATCACACACAATAACGCGTCGAATGGTTCATGAAACGAATACTTTTCACCGACTCAAATTTGTGTGCAATTTGCAAAGTGTGTCTCTCTATACTCAAAGACAAATAGCTACTTAGAGAGTCACTGCGATGCGTTATTATCCATTATTAATTCTTCATCAACATCGATTGTTCATTTTAGCCGTATAATAAATAATATTTTGATCGCGCAATAAAATATTTGTTTGATAACTTTTTAAAACTCTATGTTTTTCTAAACGCTTTCGTGGGCCACGAAAGTTTGCCTTGGGGTCTCGCGGCCAACCAGTTGGAAACTCCTGATCTAGATTACTAGTGCAGACAGGATGGGCTTTAAAAAAGGAATTAAAATGTATTTGATGTTTTTATAGAAAAAAAATTGTTTGCCGTAATACAGAATTCAGGGATAAATTTTAAAGAATTACGCAAATTTCCACATCAATGACTGAATTTTTCTTAATGCTTACAATAAAAGTTTAATTATAAGACGCTATTCCTATTTTCGTTGGTTATAATACCCACTAGAACGTAACACAATGTTTTCTATTATGACTGGCAAATAAAAACCAATCAATATAACTTTTGAAATCGAGCTGATCACTAAAATCACAGTGTATACTTTCAAGAATACTTCTCCACAGCTTAAAGCGTAAGGAGAATAAAATGATTCCTTTCTTTAAAAAACTGATGAATGTAACCCAGTTCTTCGTTAGTGAACAAATATCAAACTAACTATTTCTCTATTATATTCTCAACTTTATCTTAAAAGTATCAGTATTAACTTTATTCACGTTACAATCATGATTAAATTGAAATCATTACCTCGTTTAAATTTCGATCATTCAATAAATTGGGATAATGTTTTAATTTTAGACTGGGAACAAAATTATTACAAACGTTTTGTTCCTGAAATATTACACATTAAGTTTACGAAAAACACGTTGAATTTTCAAACTGACGCAGACAACTTATCCAAAACGTATAGTTGCTTACTGTTACGACACGCCGCAAGCCCAGATGCGATGTGGGTATTTTTTGGGTAGAAGCGGGATTCAACCATAAACCACAACCTTTATGGTAGAGTTCGCTGCCACCAGCTTGGTTTCCCCAAGCAATCAAACACACGTGTAATAACAATAAAATATTCCTTTAAAACAAGTGAAATTGAAATCTTCGTATTTACAAATTTGAACGAACTCTCAAATCGTAAATACAAGTTTGAATTTGTTATTACAGAGTTATTGCTATCTGAAAGCAACAATTACACACAGATATAAATACTGGTGTTATCAATTAACTCGGAATTTACCCAGATTATCCGAATCTCAAAAATTTACAAGTTGCTATCCCGAAATAACTAACTGTTCCAAGTTACGTCATTCACGCCTAATAGCAATTTAATAGAATTACCGCAGCAATTCTCTGTGGTCTGACGACCAAAACTAACCAAGTCACATCTCAAATAACCTGGGTACTTCCACACACTTCCGCAGAAAGTCTGAAAAGTCTCTGAGTATCTTCAATCCTCCCAATATATACAGAAGCGGAGATCACGTGATCACGCCCTCGCTAACGCACCGAGCACTGGAATCCGCTGGAAATATTCCATTCACACTCGCCACGCGCTTCTGCAACATACTTCTGAGGGAATTCCTACTCAATTTTCAGAAGTAGATGGAAACTGTTCAGCCTCTACACAATGAATGGGAAGGCTTAGTGGCGGGTATTTTTCCTTATTTGGCGGCGACTGGCCCGACCCTTAATCTCCTTAGGAATTTCCGGCTAGCAAAATGCTTGAAAATGTTAATATTTCAAAAATCGATAGATTGCACTGGTTCTGATGTTACACTTACCATGACTTTCTGCTTTGATGGTTTGTTGCGTCAAATTATTTATTTTTCTATGTATTTGTTTACTTGCGTATGTGGTTTTTTGTTTTCTACTTGTTACCAAGATAATTAGATAGTTAGTTAGTTTAGAAGAGGGCTTATTGACAGGCTCAGACTGGCCTGTGTCACTTGTTACCAAGATAAATCAAACACATTTGTTTATATGATCATACACAAACGTTCACTAGACATTGTCAGCATTCTACTGCTGAAACATTGGGGCATATAATAATAAATAATTATCTATACAGAAGTTCTGTTCAATAATTTCCATTTATCATAAAGTTATTAATGTATGATGATCTAAAGCAATGAAACTTAATTTTGTCAAAAGCACCAACAGTTACTTCAAGAATTTCATTTAAAATTTAAAAGTGATAAATGAAATTCAGTCAAGTGATACTACAATTCCAAGGATGTAAAATTTCAGGCATTAAATTTTAATTTATTTCATGATGTAAAGAAGAGCAGTATTCAAATTTGTATGCGTGTGAACTGCCTTCGTGAAGGTATGCTTCCTTATTTATACCCATATTACTATTGCTTGGCCTATGCTTGTACCGAAGAAATTACGAATATAATTTATTTATTTATTGTCAAAAACAGTACAAACTGCGTATGACCACGTGGAGGGAAAAAAACTAATTTACTCTCCGGAAGCAAGCAAGGGACCATCCCATCAATTCCGATCAAGGGCCCTAAGGCAGAGNTTCAGCAAAAGTTCCTAGATAAGATAAAAAGTTAGCTGCGAGTTATAATACTAATAGAATGTCAATATGTTTGTTATTTTATGCAAAAA
>NNCF01127915.1:419487-445074 GCA_002313205.1 Laupala kohalensis | reverse complement strand
GGGAGAGAAACTTTAATACTTTGTATAGACGCTCTTGGGAGTTTAGGTCGTTGCTTTGTCAGTTTTGTGGGGTTGGTAGTTGTGGTAGTGACTGCGTATACGAGAAAGTGACAGATGAAAAAAATTATATATTCAGAATGTACGGAAAAACTTGTTAATTAACAACCATGAAATTTTTATTTTAGGGTATTATTTATACCTTCTTTCGTTTATTAGATTATAATTGGATGATATCGTACTTGCGAAGAGAAATGTTGTATGTAGAGGTGACCAAACACAAATAAGGGACCTGTGAGGAGTACGTCAATACCGCAAACAAACTAGTAAATAATATGATGATGCAAACTTTAAAGGATTATTTTGTATTTAACTCGCTATTCGATTAATTATTTTATCAACGCGAACTTTAACCTAAACAACAATATTTTTACCTTAATTACATGACATTAAATGATATTTGTTATCTTCTTACTGGTAAAGCAATTTTTTAGTTATGTAGAATTTCATTTTTTGTGTGCATAATTTCTTTAGAGAACTATAGCTAAAATTAAGCTAAAATAAATGAATTATTTACTCCTTTTTAGAGCCACGGAGACCTTATTTGCTGCCTAGTTCATAAGTCAACAATAGACTGTTCAAGATATAAATTTGATTTTAGGAAACAGTCCATCTTCGTCTGCATACTACCCTTTTTAGAAGACTATAACTTATTTTTTAGAGTTTAGTGAAACAATANGGTGACACGCAGTTTGCAACTTCTTTTTTTTACAAACAAGTTTATTTATCAATTTATTTATAATGATAAAACGGTTGAAGTTCACAAAGGTTTTTCAGATTTCCTGCAAAGTTTTATTTTTGTTAAGTAGGCTGTTTTTTTTCTCAAGCAATGAAAAAATTGTGTTATTTACTTAAATCTTTCTTCTTAAACGTTAAAGATCGAGCTTTCACATATCAAGAGACCCAGTCGGGTTCTTTAATTCTTTAACAAGAATTAAAGAACATAAGGCCAATAATTATAACAATAATCTTTCTGTTGTTTCACACCATCGTTTAGAAAATGGTCAAGAATTTGATTGGGAAAATACCAAAATACTTTGTATTGAAAGTGATTTTTACGAACATGATATTTATGAGATGCCATTTATGAAAATTACCAAATATACCAAATAGATATTTACAAAATGATATCTCTTAAGTTGCCCAATAATTATAACATATTTTGAACGTGTTTTATTTGTAATTGATTGTTTTATGGTTTTATGTTTTATGACTCCCAATAACTTCTTTACTCCTGGAATACCCCCGCTCCCCTCTATAACTCCTGGAATATCCGATGGAGTTCTTTTCATACCGTTGATCCATTTCAGTTTCACTTGAGCTTTCACTCATATGTATTCCACTTGATAAGGGTGCCAATGGGTATCGAAACGTCGTAAGATTTTTAATTTTTTCTAAGTTTTGTATTGTTCCGGTTTCTTACTTGGTGATGTTTTCCCACAGAACTCTAAAAAATAAATTATTGCCTGCCAAAAAAGGTCGTTAATTATGTACTAAAATTTAATTTTAATTTTATACTTGTCGGATTACATACTGGAGAAAATAGCTAGAATGTCTGAGATTTGTTCAAACTTTGTATTTGTTAATTTATTATTGTATAAATATTTTCATATTTTTACATATAATGTGTAAAATCTATTTATTCGTTATTTTCAATACAGGATGTATTGTCAGATTCCAGAATCACCGACGAAATTTTTTTATCACCAAACCAAGATTCTTTCACGCATGTGTAGTGACGGTCCAAAATTATTCTCAATCGCTTTGTTGGAAACCTGCGTGTTTAAGCCAAATAAAAAATTATGAATGTCGAAGGTTGGTACTACTGGAGTCAAGTATGTATGGGGGCGAAGCAGATGATGATGTCGACGCAAATCAAGATATTGGCATCATAAACGACGCCAGTAAGAGAGAGGGATAGCGGTGGAAATATGGGAGTGCCCCAGGTATCGCTTCGCGCCTCGCCAATAAACTGCAGAAGAAGCATCAACTTAACGCCGCCGCGCACGAGCGTCCACCCCGTGATTTAGGCCTCGGAAACTCACGATGGCAGGTATTAAGGAGTCTCGTTAATTGAACCCTGAAATAGCCCGTAAAAAACCTCTCGGGTACGGGATGTCGGGACTCGGAAGTAGCTGGCCATACTTTGCCTCCTGATAACGTCCAAGATGCGATGTAATCAGCATTAAAGAACCCGCCAACTTTTCGTTCTACGCTCATGAACCCCCTTTCTCCTCCGTCTACTTCCTCACCTCTACCCTACCTGTGCCGCCACGCTGTAGCGCAGTGTTAGGGGAGAGGGAAGAAGCGAATTTAATTAACCCTTAAGGGTCGAGTGTTCCCCGATTCCCGTCCTTTTCTTTCCCTTCTCTTTTGCTCTTCCCCGAGGCGCTCCATCGCTGCTGCTGCCATCTATGAGCCGTGAACGATAACCAAAGAACGTGTCCAGTCGGATAATGGAGTCGTTTTCAAAGGAGGAGGCAGTTGTTTTAAATGTGTAGAATGTAGCAGAGAGTGGGGAAATACAATGGGATCGCTGCTCCGAAGGGCTTTTATGGGTCTCATGAACGAAATGGAGGTCGGTCGTCTCTTGAAGGAATTGCGTTGTTGTAGCCTCTGTTCTTTACGTTCGCCAATGGAGGGAGTTGAGAGACATCGTATACGATCCCTGACGGAAGATCTCGACATCCCGCGGACAGAAAGGTTTATTTCTTATGGTAATGTGATAGCTCTGGAAACATTTTGTCTTGGATTAGAGGTTTCTGGTCTGGTGGGAGAATTTGTGGTTTGAATGTAGAAATAGACAGTTCTTCTATACGTAAGTATTCTATCAAAAGTATAGAGCGAATTGGCATTTCACGGAAATAAATATAAATGACATAATGGAGTTGACATATTTATTTCGACCTTGTATGTAGACAATTTTTAATGAATATCATCACGTTTGAAGAATTTTAACTTTTCTTCTTCTATTTGTTACCAAGATAAAATTGTTATATATGTTTATACAACCTTCACCTGACGACAGTAATCCACTATTGAAACGATATATTCAATGAACGCTGTCTACATACAAAAGGTGGTTGAAATAATTTTTTTCAATTAAATTGTGATTGTAGACATGAACAATATCAAGACATAATGTGTTAGCTACAAATATTACAGATTTTAAAAAATAGTTTAATAATTTAAAATAAAAACCTTATTTTTTGAATTTAATTATCTCTAAGCAAATTACAATGTTACGTGTTTTATTTTACAAAAAGATACAGAAGAGAGTTGTTTGTATGTCTTTATCATATTCTAAAACTTTTTGACGCTTTTATGAAATGATTGATTTTTTAAATAAAATTTATAGCTGCGATTTTTTTATTTAACAAACTATTAATTATTCCTAGCTTAATACCACGGTCCCTGTATTTATGTTTTACGGTCGTGTACAATATATTGGTCATCTAAACTGTAATACCTCGTCTTGGTAGTAAAAGTGATCGAGTCTTCGCAATAACTGATTCGTTCTTTCAAAGATTCCTCTTATTCTGATAGACCAGGAACATTCTTTATTTTGAAGAGACATTATTTCTACTACAACAATAGTCGAAGGACAGTGTATAGTATTCTGTGGAGGACTAGTAGCATTACTATATATTCACAGAACGCTTTTAGTATCATTACTGATGTGTTTTTTTTGTGCTACGTTCAGAAAATGATCGAGGTTCGCCGGGCGAGGTATGCTTAAGAATGAAGTTTTGATTACTATATTACATACTGTGGTAATTATTTTTTTAATAAACGAATCTTTTCTTTCCAGCGAAAGTCTTATTAGTCGTATTCAAGTTTTGTATGGCTGATTGAAATGAAATATTAGAAAATAGAATAAAAAATAGTTAAATACAGATTGAAATGTTTACTGGGCGAAGAATGAGGGTACCGTTTATCTACTTTATATTTAAAATTTAAACTTATTATTAATGCATTTCAACTTATATTTGTATATGTTTGAAACACTTCAGAAAGAAGAAAAAAAATCACAGTCTGCTGATGAGCATACATAGTTTCCTTTGAAATATAACATGAAACTCACTCATTAAATAGTTTCATTGGAAACACAATCAACTATTTTTATTTTTTCTAATTTATCCTGAAGCGATATAACAGATTTGCATTGCGCTAAAAGATATCATTTCAAATTTTTAATTGCACTGGAAAGAACAATTCATACTGCCTAAACACTTAGCGCCTGATTTACCTCGCAAGGAACCCGTCGAAACGTTGCGTAAGACGGGTTGCTTACCTCATGGAACGTTACAGGGGCCTCGTAGATTTTTGTAATATGCCTTCTTATACTCCGAAATGCTAGATTTTAATGTTGCTATCATTTTGTGCCATAATAAACAAAAATTAAGAAACTCTAGCTAGTATTGAGACACCTTCTATATCATTTAGTAATTTTATAGACACCATTTTTTAGACATTAGAGTATGGGTTACGTGAAAGCGCTAACCACGTTTTAGCATGTAATTTTAAACCTGTTACTTGCGAAGANGAGTATGGGTTACGTGAAAGCGCTAACCACGTTTTAGCATGTAATTTTAAACCTGTTACTTGCGAAGATTGTGTCCCAATATGTAATTAGTTTCCAATTCTATTGCTGTTTTGTTATAATCAGAGTGGAATCTGAGCGATAGAATAATTTTCTTCCTCGGAGGTTGATTGTAGCATAAATCCATTGGGACGCACGGAACATTGATGTGGACGCAATAACACTTGTTTACTACAGATTTGCTACGTCTGTTAATGGGACTTGAAATTAATGTTGTTGATATTCGACCAATGAAAGATATTTCTGTACCGTTGACAGAAAAT
Organism: Laupala kohalensis; assembly: GCA_002313205.1. Taxonomy (NCBI): domain Eukaryota; kingdom Metazoa; phylum Arthropoda; class Insecta; order Orthoptera; family Trigonidiidae; genus Laupala; species Laupala kohalensis. The sequence goes on along the minus strand of NNCF01127915.1, from coordinate 440,151 downwards.
AGTGCTATTTAGTATTTCGTTTGGTGGATTCTCGAAACGAATTATATAAATATCTGCATAAATTATGATACTAATACAGGAGGTTCTTTTGAGGTCATCTGTTATAAAATTGAATCACACAAAAATTATATAATACATGACCTTACCTCAAAAATACCTCTTGTATTAGTGTATTAAGGGTCAGGAACAAAAATGGTAAATTATACTATTTGATGAAAAATGAAATGATGCAAATTATCATTTATTTTTATTATTATCAGTCTGCTTATTATCGTTTTTCAATTTCAAATCACAACTGTTATGGTTTAACAAAGAATGTCATTTATATTTCTTCGTTTTATAACAGACATTTTACGAGTGATGCTTTTGAACGCAATGAACTTGAATGAGAGAATTTTAATGTCTTTTAAGTTACGTTTGTAAATGTTATATTGACGACTTAAACAATAAATTAACAGTTTTGTTGAATATCGTTATTCCCGTTATAATTGAAAAAATTCAATAAAACTAACGCAGATTCCCGTAGATATTTCTTGGAAATGATGTACGTGAAATTATGGAAGTCACGACTCCTACTCTTGACTTTGTGAATACTATCGCGAGAAAAAGGCAACAAAGTATGTTTTTATTTTCTATAAAATCATTTATAAGAACTATGTTTATGAATCAGTGTTGAAATTACTATAATTATGTTGACACAAATAAATCGAAATGACTTATTGATGAGTACATGAAATAAACATAAAAAAAATAATTCAGCCACAAAATATTCATGTCATGTGAATTTAAGAAAAAAACATTACATACATTATCTAAAATAATATTGTGAAAGCGAATCAAAGTAAAAATTGTTCTTCTAATTTACTGATAGTTATTATAAAACGAAAGATAGCATGTCTCTTTCTGAATTCTACTATTATTAGCGTCCATTACGTAACTTAATTAAATAAATAATTAAAAACTTACGACCTTTCATGGACTTTGAATAATATTTACATTTTCTGCTGTGAAGCACTCTCTACGCTTCGACTTCGATTTAAGTCGTCGTCAGGTGATCAAGTAATAAAAAAAATTGTAACAATAAACATAACAACAGGACAAATGAACATGATAATATAAACACAAAATATGTGGACAAAAAAGCAGAAACACAAACATGTTATAATATTGTATAGTATAAACCAGATAGTTTTTCAGTGTCTGTGCGGAAATTCAAACTCCCGTATGTATTTTTTTATATAAATATTATTTCTAATATACAACGTTTGTAATAATTTACTTCTTTGTCAAAAATTAATATATATTTCCAAATCCATCAAGTGATCATTATTAATGCAATGTGAGGCAACTACACTTTGTTCAACTGATTTAAATTTATTTTTTTTGGCTCCTGAATTCTAGTTTTTAAACTTTTTCTTTTGTCTTCGTGACAATGTGAACATAGCAATTTTCACATTTTATTTTGTTTACTACATTATTAGTATTCATGTAAAGATTATAATGTGGTTGTAACATGTTTGTGTTTCTGCTTTTTTTGTATTGCTGGTTTTAGTTTTAGAAAATGTAAATATTATTCGACCATAAAAGATGGTATGTTTCTAAATATTTATTTAATTGTCTTTATGAAAATTGATACTGAACACTTTTTCGGTTTTCTTATTTTATATTCACTAGTTTTGATATAAAGACAAAACGTTCTTGTATCAATGAAACAGATAAAACAAAACAGCAAATAAGAAAACAAAAGTTATGTAGATGAATATGCCTTCAAGTTATCGATACTCCTCATTCCAGATTAAATTGTCTCTGCCGAGGACGAGAAACAAGTCAACAGTGAAATTTAAAAAAAAATACTTGTTTCAATTGAGGTTAGTGAAGATTCATATATTCTCTCCGGTTGCCTCAGATTGTTGAATACAAGAATATGTGCACCGTTTTTTCTTTTATCGTTTATTTCTAACAATGTGAATGTTTTTTAAGAGCAGTTTTTCCATGAAATATTTCCTAAACGTTGTTAATGTTGAACATATTATTTCACTCTGTTTATTGTAAAATGGTTGATTTCCAGAGACTTGATTCGCATCAGATTTTGAATTTTTTTCATAAAGAACAATTGTTCTTGAATCCCCCTTGTTACCAATTAAAAACTGAATATTTTCTAATGACAAAAAAATAATATAGGTAAAGTAAAACAATTAGCAATAAAAATAATTGGTTGTTTTACTCTCACCTATAATTCATACATTACTACATTAAAAAAATAAAATAAAACTAGTGGGACCATGTGCAAAGTTTTTTCATTCAGACATATATTTATTCTAAGTCATGTAACTGTACTCTGAGAAAAAATATAACCTAAAATATTATTTCAATTTAATAGGGCATTTTATTTACAATATTTACATTTTAAATTACTTGTGGCGGACCTTCAGCCCCTTTGCCTTCTTAAGCCCTTTAATGCCGTGGGCTGTGCGTTACATGCCCTGGTATTCACTCTCAATGAACTGTTTCATTGCGTCTACATTTTTCATAGAAAGATTGATATTTTTATTTTCTGCTACCGTAACCTTAAATTTAGTTATGCATGGATAGGAAATTAATTATTATTATATTATAAACTTTCGTCATACTGTAATAGTTTGTTAAATCTGAGATAGGTGCAACTGACTAATTCATTGAGCACTGTTGGGAACCACGGAAAACCAACGGTCAGGACACAAAGACTGTACATGGAAAAGATCTTTACAAGATACAATATTTATCNACCACGGAAAACCAACGGTCAGGACACAAAGACTGTACATGGAAAAGATATTTACAAGAGACAATATTTATCAAAGTCATTTACATAAGACAAGAGTCTATAAGAATTATTACAAAATTATTATTTACAAAAAGAGTTTATAAGAAAAAGTATTTACAAAATAGTCTTCCTTCACCCGTACGTAGGATGAAGTTTCGTTACCTGTAACATAGAAAGCAAAAAAGAACAGTAGTATGACGTTGCATTTTGCCCTTTTTGACTTCTCTCTCCATTTTTTCCCTTACGTAGCAAAGATTCTACTACAGACATTTTGTTGTCACGCATTATATTAATTGCCAAGTTAATGTTTCTGTTTTCTTTTATAAAGCCCCCCGATTTGCAAAAATTTTCGATAATTTTCTGTTTGTGTACAATGTAAAAGAAGAAGATGAACGGGAACTGAGCACTCAGTTTGTGTTAATTAGTTTATTGAAAAGTAGCGACAATAAATTAGTTTATTATCCTCAACGTGTATATAGGCAGTTTGTAACAGCTCTCTTGACAATAAATTATTTATTTATTAATTTATTTTTGTAAAGCCAGTTTAAGTGACTTGAAATGCACATCGCGTTATGTTGGTACTATTTTAGAATTTCTTTAATTTGTCGGCAAAATCGGTCATCAATGCAATTCACTCTTTGCTCCTGCGGCGCTCGCTATTTCGTCCTTTCTTTGTCGAGCATGTGGAACGAATATTATCATGTGCCTTCGTAGTGTTATAAACTTGTATTTTTTACAGCGAATAACCGCTTTTATGACTACCATTAATTTTTTTCTTCCAATATTTCATTTTTAAGGAAGTTAAAAGAGATAATAAACTCATTAAAAAACGTTGGCCAAATCGAATTTCACCTAGTTTTACGAAGTGTCTTCTCGAAATTAGTTCCTGTACAATTTTTCTTTGTATTTTAAAACAATGTATAACAGACGTAGTGTATTATTCAGTACATTGTAAGGAGTTAACACAATCTGAGTTGTATAGTTTTTTATATTAAGATATATTTTGATTATTTTAATAAATTATTATTTTTATTTCGATACATTGGATTTAAGGAACAAAAATACCGAAATTATATTTGCTACTTCATTAAATGTATAGATGATTATTTTCATAGGTATGTAAATATAACTGTGATACTGCTCCAAATGCTATTACAAAATACTAAATAAGATGGGCATTACGCTTTATTCACACCTAAGTTTTAATTTAACCTTTCGAGCCAGCAATTCAACTAATATTTTCATAAATACTATTATCCATTAAAATTCCATAACTCTCCACTCTATTTCATCCCCTAAACTAATTACGAACTTACTCTGTAGCGCCAGGAACACTATACGTAGTTGTCCTCTCCCAATCCCTTAATTCTGTTTTAGTACGTCGAGTGACCGTCGCATCGCCTCGTCCCACATGAAATTCAAAGCCCTGAGTCACAGATCCTTATTTGTGAGCTGCTCGCTTCTCCTGCAAACCCACCGCCGCGCCGCTGACAAATTCGTGCTAACTCGCTACAAGTCCTCGCCTACATACCGCAGCAGGGAAAGTGACGCTGGTGCTAGCTGGTGCTCGCTCGGGTAGTTTCTGCGGTTGAGAATTACGCGGCTGTGGCGCTGCATCCGAGGATCAAGAACGTGTCCAGGGAGCGATCTGCTCCAGTTTAATTACCTAAATGCGGTCGGCGCTCGGGCTTCTTTGATGTCGTGGTTCCAGCAAATGACTGCGATGACTGTGACGGAACGGCTTTAGGTTTGGGATGCAATGTCCGATTGCAGCGCCGCCGAAACTTAGTTTTTAAAATTGAGGTTTTAAAGTTTCTTCGAACATCACAAGTGCTGAGGTAAAAATGTTCGTGGTGCGACAGTATTGACAAATTTCTTCTCTACTATTATTTCCAATTTAATTTTCTGCTTCTTCGTAACCAGTTAAAATGGTGACGTATAATTTTTGCACGAGGAAATTTTGTATTTGATGGATTTTGAATGATCTTCGAATCACTCACAAGAAATGTAAAAATTAATAATGATGAGAAGTGTGAGGTGCGTGAATAAAAATATCAAAAAGAAACATTTTACTACAAATAAATTAATAGTAATAGTTCTATTTATGAATTAATTTTATTTATGTATGGTGTAATGAATTCTTTCATCTAATAATTTTAAATTAATTTAATCCATTCTCACTATAATTTTTAGGTAAATGCCCTGATTAAGAAAACAGACTAAGTTTAAATTTCCCTTCTTTAAGATGCACTCTAAATTGTACTATTAGTTTATTCATTGACGGTAAAAATACGGCAATACATCCGAAATCTTTCGAACTGCACCGATTTTAATGGAAATTTGCATGTAAACTTATCTAACCCTCCTCTTTAAAAGTGTGATTTCTGTTTTGTGATGGTAAAAACTATCCGTATTGAGGAAAAAATTATAAACTATAGTTATAAGCGTTACTTAGATTGAAATCATGTTTAAATCAGTGAAACAAACATATGCTCATCTTATGAATTGATTATTTTGCAATTTTTCAACCCTTAAATGCTATCTCTTATGACGAAGTTCTAAAAAGAAGTAATTTACAACAACTTACAATATTTGAGTGTTAAATTTGTAATGAATTAAAATCTCCTCACTGTTTATAATGTTATTTCTCAAACATTTCAGTGTTTCATCCCTTAGAAACAACCTCTTATGATCAAATTTAAGAAAAAAAAAGAAACTTACAACAGCTTGAAATTTTTAAATAGAACATTTATAATAAATTAAATTAAATTATAATAAATTAAATTAAAATAGATTTTAACAGTTTGAAATTTTTAATTGATATATTTATAATAAATTTAAACCTTTTTTTCTATTTATGATATTATTTTTGATCGATTGCAACGTTCAATCCCTAAAAATCACCCCTTAATGACGAAATTTATGAAAAAAATTATTTTTTAACACCTCGAATATTTTTTTAATTTTTAATATTATAAACTTTAATTATAAATTGACTGAAGAGTATTGAAATAAAAGATTTAAGTACATTATATACACGATAGAATAGTTTTTAAATAAAAATCTATAATTCATCAGAAGAACTACCATCATTTTCGACGTCCTCCTCTTGGTCTGCGATTGGAGGACAATTTTGGCAGAGTTATCACCAATGCGCGTTCCACATGCTGCATTACAAACAAGCCAAACTTTTCGACAGCTGCAAGTTGTACCGCATCCTCTTTTGCAATCGCAAAAAAAATCATTACAAAGCGTTCTTCTGGTGTAGGCTTTTCTCCCATTTTTATTGGCCTTAAAGAGTTTTCATAATTAATCCATCCCAATCAGTGGGACGAATATTTGTATTTCCGAGCGATATCTGGGGTTTGTAAATAAACCCGTTTAATATGCTCATTCGGAGCATCAACTGTTGGAGCAAGAGATGAGAGTTTTACAGCAGCGTTTTTTAGTGGTAGCCTTAAAAAAAAGGACTCGCAGCGAATCGACCGGAGAAAAGATGACGAAATTTTGAAAAACGTAAATGGAACTTTTTTTCAAAACCGATCAAAGTCTCAGAAAATTTTTTTTTTTGTTATGGATCTAAATAAAGTTAAAACTACAAGTGCATTACGTTTAATTTTCATTCTTGCGGTAAAAGCTATTGATTTCATCGCTGAATTTTTCTTCGAGAAATTGAGACGACCACTTTGGTTTCACAATAACTCTAATGACTTTATCTCAGCTCATTTTAAAGGTCTTCTTAACTACTTTAAAAAGGGTCAAATTCCCTGAAATTACCCTGAAAGATCCTCCGTTTTTACCTTCTTTAACGTTGAAATGTTCTCCAGTTTTCGACGAACAAACCGTCCCCTTCAACAAGCTATAACTCGGTTAGTATTGTATCTACAAAAACCCTATCGATTTGTTTTTTTATAAGCTACATTTTTGTTCATCATAATTTTTTGTTAAAACGTAGGGATTTTAAGTTATTTCTGAAAAACCGTTCAGAGTTTTTTAAGGTGAAAAATCAACATTTTCCATAGCAAATATCTCGAAAAATACTGACTTATCGATGAAACTCCACTAACATTTTTTGCTTATAATTAACCTCTCTATCTATTTCAGCAGTTATTGTAAGTGTAAAAATTTTCTCACGCGAGAAGGGGTTGCATCCACCCCCAGGGTAAAAGTACACATCGGCACTACATAACTTTTGTTCCTCGTGCCATTGCTTTCGTTTTGTCCAAATTTCACGTTAATCGATGTAGTCCTAAAGAATTCGAACCCTAAAATCCCAATGAATGGACTATACGTACTACTTAACATGCCTTTGTTTCGTCAAGAATTGAAATATTTTGTTTGGTGTTAATTTAACACCACAAAAGTAATTTTCTTCAAGAAATGAAATTCTGGACACTTAAGTATTCTTCGACAGTTACTTCATTTTCATTTCTTTCTTTTCTTCCGTGACCAACATCGCTATTACAGGGGTTCGTCACAATAATTTCACAACATTTTTTGTCAGATGTTTAATTTGTTCAAGATGTCTCTGCTGTTGCCACTAAGTTTTCCTTCACCAAAAGATGTCTCGTCTTCCTCTGGGTTGTCGATATCAATAAGGTTCACATGTTTTTGCCAAGTACAATACAGAGTGCCTCGTTCCCGCTTTTACGAGTTGCAAGAAAGCGTGTCTTTGGGTTAGAGTCAATCTTCTATGCAATGCAATCAACGCGGTATTCGTATTTGCATTGCTTGTTTCGTGCAGTATTTTTAAAAATGTTTCAATAATTGCGACCGACAGCGGTGGTCCAGTGGTAGCGTCTGCCCCTCCACGATCCCATTGGCTGAGCGGAAGAGCGTGGGTTCAAACCCTGCTCGGTCGAACAAGGTGAGGTTTTCAACTGGGGTTTCCGTCATCTACTCCAGACAAATGTCTGTTCGGTACCGTAAGTTCCCTGGCAACCCAACAACTCTTCTTCCCAATTCCTTCGTCCAAGTCACGGTTAGGTGAAAGAGCCTCAGTGCCTCATGGCTTGAACCTCGCCAAAAGGCTTAAAATAAATAAATAAATAAATAAATTGCGCCCAACGGTTTTCTTGTGTGGGGCTTTAGGGCTCGTCAAGGCCAAGGTCATTAGAGCCCTTTGGCAGGTGCGCTAAACGTTCACGTGTTAAATGTTTATAAAGTCATGTCGTTCCATAATAAATGCACAACATTCTTGTCTCCTTATCTCCAGTTTGGTATGCTGTGTTAATACACATCCATATCTTCGTGTTCTGACTGCATCTCAAGTGTCCCTCTTTGGGGTTTGAACCACTTTTGATTCTCCATTGCATATGTAACTGACTTTATATATTGGTTTCTTTGTACTTTGTATATTTGTTTCTTTGAAAATGCATACCCGTTTGCTGTAGGAGTGCACAGTGTGGTCAAGTCTATCATTCGAGCCTTGTAATATTAAAGATGGCCGTGGCCCAGGATTTGTTTTTAGTATAGTCTAATTCAGGGGATAATACTCAAATAAATGTCACTTTTTCAAAAAAAAATGCAACATGACACCCTTACACGAATTGCCATTTCCTACGAATTTAAGTAATATCCGAATAAATTTTAATATTAGTCACAAAAACGACTATTTGCTGTAAAGAAATACTAATTAATAACACAACAATCTGAGACAGAAATTAAAATATTCGTTCCACACTTTGCTCGAAGCAGAAAGAACAGAAATAGTGCCACGAGAGCAAAAAGTGGATTTGAACTGATAACCGATGTTTGCAACAGATTTACGTTTAAAGAAATGCGAAAGTATTGCCAACATAACGCGGGGCACACTGATCATTACTTGTATGAACTCGATGGAAAAGTAAAGGTGTCCGTGCACTGTATCCACTCCAATTCATTTTGTCTGGCAATAAATAAATTAACAACTTATTGTAAAGAGAGCATTTACAAACTGCCTAAGACCACGTAGAGGACAATATACTAATATACTGCTTCTGTTACTTTACAATAAACCAATAAACACAGTGCTTTTTTTCTGAGTCTTTTTATATGACTGAGTATTAATAACATCAATAGAGTCTGGAGTTTGTGACATCATTTTCCGTTTTCGAATACGAACTGATCACACTCACATACATGCATCTTCACTATCACACATCACAAAAGTTTGTAGTAAGGTTAAAATGTACGTAATTTCCAAATTGAAATTATTTGACTCTATGTTGCATTTCGTCTATATTCCAGAAGTGTAAACACGAGCGCGGTGCGTTCAAAAGAGCTTTTGGAAGGTTTTTACAAAAATTGATGAAGAATATTCGTAGGAATTTTTAGTGTTAGTTACGTCTTGAGTAATTGACGTTTAATTTAAGCATATGTTGTTTGGGTCTGATTGGAAAGATGATTGAGAATCCTATGAATTGTGATTACTTTTTTATACTTTTAAGGTAAAAGTTACGAAAGGTTTATGAATAGAATGGACTAAATTACCTTCTTAAATCACAAAATAATATTTTATAAGTTTGTTTGAATTCCAAATGGTTAAGTGCATCAATATTTAGATGTACAGGAGATCAGAAAAGAAAGACAGAACTCAAAAAATACTTATTCTACTTTTTTTTGTTTCCCGTTAGTTATATTGAATTGTAATATTACCTTACTATTTTAACATCACATAGTAAAAACATAAGTAATTTTATTGTGAAAAACGTAATTTCAAACTGCGTATGACCACGTAGAAGTCAATAAACATTTTCTTTCCGGAAGCGAGCAAGGGACCATCAAATCCGGTCAAGAGCTCTAAGGCTGAAGCGGATTGAAAAGATAACAGTTCTACGTTAGCTACCTATTATAATATCAACAGAATACCAAGAAATTTGTATTGAATAGAACACAAAGAAAGATAATTCACAATTACGTATTATTCTCTCGGTACGAAAGTCATGCCGGAGTGGAGTTTGTCCCTTGTCATATTGTTACAACAATGGGTCTCGTCCGTCATTTGTTGTGCTGCGGTTACCAACCTGACAGTCCTAAACTAGCAGTGTGATTTGAGTATTGAGAGCAAAGCTAACTGCTATTCCAAGTTGGGGGCTCTTCTCATTGGAAAACGCCTTTGGGAGTACATATTCGATCCAAGTCAAACGGAAGCAGAGCATGCATGGATGCACTACAAGGAAGGGATCACCAACTGTCGGAGATCTGGAAACTCCTCGTTAGACACAAGTCATGACTCCTTTTACCATATATATTCTCTCTCTCTCTCTCTCTCTCGAAACCCTTGGTCGAAAGGAACAGAGAAAATTACGGACTTGACACTTCTTGTTTCTAAAGGACACTCATGTGAGTTTTAACTAAAATATTTTGAGAAAAACTTATCTTATTTAATCGAAACTTATTTTTGCCTTACAATAATTTAAAATTTATGTGAAAAAATTACAATGAAAGCTATTGTCGAAACCGAAAAATAGTTTATTTTGTCTAAGCGGCTTTCGACAACTTATGTTGCAACTTCATTGGCCTTCTCTTACACCCCTCCAGGGCAGAGGGCCTCCGAAGATGACAACGCAAGCTGTGGAAAGCTGCTTTGGCAAAATAAATAAATATTTTTCACTTGACTATAATTTTCTTTCTAAATTAGATTAGAGCTGAATACACCATTTCCCAATTATATTTATGTGAAATTTAAGTGGTTATTATTGGATTAAACAACTTTATTTCACAAGCTGCATTTATTATTTATTACAGAAACATCACAAATGTTTTGCACCACCAACAGGCAAATAATGAAAAAACAAATATTGTAAGAGTCAGTGAAATAAGGTCGTTTAATTCAATTATTATAGTTCTACAGACGTAATTACAGTATCGATTTAAGGCGGGACCAGGAGCACTCCAAGAGATAGTCAAAGCACTGAGACGTATAATTGTTTTATTTATTTTTATTCTAATTGTTTTAAAACACAACAATTCGAATAATAATGAAGAATAAACATGTTTTAATATAGTACAAACAATATTGAGGAGCACGCTTGACTTGTTTGGAATGAAGCACAAGAACGGATACAAACATGGCGACCGAGCGCAACGGCTTCGTGATTTATGCATCTCGTCTCGGAAAAAGCGAAATATCTTTCTCAGATGTCTGGTAACCTGTAGAGAAAAGAGATGTAAAAAATTCTACGGAAAATTTACTACAAATGAAAGAAGACTTCCATCACTTTCGTGATTTAAAACTTGGTCTTCTTTGGTAAATTAGTTTCCTCCATTAAACGCAATGTATTACATCGTCATTCATAATTGCAATTATTTCATTTAAATGTTGGTGAGGTATGTTTTTCTAACGTTGAAATCACAATAAATGCATGACACTTTGTTTAGTCTTTTGCCGATTTCAGATATTTTTGTGATTTAATTATTCCTACACCTTAAGTTATTACACTACCCAGGGGACTTACATCTAGTAAGTACGTGTTTGGCAAACACGGGGCCCCGAGCTGAGTCTGACATTACTTCCACTTACTTGTGCAAGGCTCCTTCCTTTCTCTTTCCTGACCTTCCTTGGTCACCTCTTGTTCTTTTCGATCCCGACGCTAGGATATCTTTCATTTTCCTCTTTCTTCTTATTTTATTTTTATTTTTGTAATGATGTGTGTCATGTTTTGAGATATGTTGATATTTGAGTTTTGAGTTGTAATTCAGGACGGTTTTTAGTGGGTATGGGTGAGTTGTTCGGCGAGTCCCACACGCGGGGAGAGTCATGTTGACTCTCCCTAGTGCGTAACTGCATTTTCTCTACCTATACATAATTTTAGGGTTCTAATGATTTCGATGTCGACGACCCGTAAAGCCCCACAAAAAAAAAAAAATAAAGTTATTTTATTGATAATTTTTGCAACGTGTTTAAATACTTTTAAAATGATTGACTCTTTTATGATCAAGGAAATAAGTTCCACTAAGATAATTTAGTACATGATAAACAGTACACAAAAATGCAGTGAATAAATATATAAGATGTAAAGTATACCAATAAATAACATACATGATATTTCAAAATACGAAATGAATACGTACCTGTATGGCATTTGCAATTATTTTATTACTAAAATGTCTAGGTTACATCGATGTACACAAAAGAAATTAATGTAACTAGTTTTAATTTTACCGTTAAACATTTCGCTGTACATACAAATCAAGCAAAACCAGATGTTTATATATTCTGTTAAACAATTTTTTTAAATAAATTCTAAAACTTTGATGTTTTATGGAGTAAAATTTCTGTTATCCAACATTCTTCTTCTTTATCTTCGCCTCATTATTCCCGTGTTACACGGGGTCGGCGTTCAACAATGGTATTCAACATTAAAAATATAAATAGTAATTATAATTCATAACTTTTCCTTTCTGATGATTGGTGCATGGAAATTCAGAAATGTTGCAGCAAGAAATTCACTGTAACTTTTTTATTATTTGTAAATAGGAAATGTAGCGTGCTATTGAAGCTTATCTACATGTAGCGATAGGAATAGGAGTTGGGTGGTAGAGCTATTGTTAGTTTGTGGGTCGGCTATCTCGGTTTACCAACGACGTGGCCTAGATGGAGAAGTTAGTAGAAGTGGTTGGTAATAGTTAGAGTTATTGATACTAGGAGCAGTAGGAGATGGGTAGAAGAAGGAGGGTTTGCTTTTCAGTAGTCAGAGCTATATCAACTGGGACGAAAATTGATCCCTGACTTGGTGGTGAGCTAGAACGCTAGCACCTGAGCCACCGGAGGGGCGACTATCTCTTGAGATAACTTGCTACCACGATATGGTTGTTTGTAGTACTGTATATCCCTAATCTGAAGACATTTGTTCATAGTATTTTTAAAGTATTTAAAAATGTTTCTGTAGTGTCATAATTTAAGTCAGACGAGTGACTTTACTACACGAAAGTAAAATGATCTATTAACGAGGAGATGAGGAAGAAGCATTATTTTTTAGCTTTATTGTTTTGATATTTTAAGTTTTGATAATCTATTCTCGTTTGATATTAGCCACGATTCCTTATACAAATCATAAGCTGTTGAAGCTTATTATGAACTAATATTGTATAACTAATATTGCGATTGAAACGATTAATCAGTATCGTATCTTAAAGTTTTAATTGTTATTCACGAAACAGAATATTAGAAATCATTCTTGTCAACTTGGAAAATATTCCATGAACGCGATGGAAGAGAATGGCGAATGCGGCAAAAGTCAGAACAAAAAATAAAAACCTTGGAACATGATTTATCGCTCCTTGTAAAACACGTAATAAGCAAAAAAGAACTTTTAAACCCCCGAAGTGACAAGTGCGTGGTTGGCATATTCCGAATTCCTTCGTTAGCAACATTAACAATATCGCTGCGCCTCTTGTGAGCGAGCATGGCATAGCAGCTGGGAGAGAGACTGTCTCTCTCCATGCACAGGGGCCCTCTTTAATCTCACCCTGGTAATTAAGGAGCAGAGGTGTCGTAAGGGTGGAGTGGGGGTGGGGTGGGGTGGGGGAATTCGCCGACTAAAACGGCTGCTACTGCGCTCCGAAAAGTAAGGGGGCGGGGAGGGGTAAGACACCCCTGTTACGTAAGAGGACGACGTGTGACCTTGGATGAACTCTGCAATGTGGGGTGAAATAAGATGCTGGATATGCCAGAGATAATAATAATAATAATAATAAATTTGTTATCAGAAAAGCAGTTAGAAACTGTGCATGACCACGTGGAGGATAATAAAGTAATATACTCTCCGGAAGGAAGCAAGGGACCATCCCATCAATTCCGATAAAGGGCCCTAAGGCAGAGGCGCATTGAAGAATTCAGCACAGTCCTAAGATAAGATTAAAAACAGATAGCTACGTGTTATAATATCAACATAATACCAACAAATTTATATTTAATAGAATACATTTTTTTTTTTCAAATACGTATTATTATTCGGAACTAGCTGATTATCCGGCTCTGCCCCGGATTTTCTTAGAGAAATCTTCTTTTACTAAGGAAAAAATCTATCTACATTGTGATATCAAAATACCTTTACTTTCTGGTTTTTTTAAACATATACGGCATCCATATTTTCCAAATGAATAACAATAAAAAATTATTACAAAACTTGACTGTATACACTACACCATCTCGCGGGTACAACCAGTCGAATTTTCGCTTTTTCAGTATGACGCGGCTGCACCATTTCATTTAAATTCTCGTAAAATCGAATCTATTCGTCGACATTTTATGATTTAAAGGTGTTTTTATCTATGTTAAATGTAAAAAGCAAATAACCTATAACATTTGTTGACGATTGATTTTTCCTTCTTAAATTACTATTTTAAATTGAAATATTTAAACACTTCTATTTTTATTTACGTTTTATCGATACTTTAGGTTAATTTTTGTGGATATACAAATGCTGTCGCGGACTTTTTTATCGAACAATTTGAGACCAACAATATCGCCATTCGTAGCTGTCGCCTATCTCTAACCGTTTGGGTAGTGTAAGCAAATATAACTCTGTTTTCCTGATTTTATCGACATTTATTGTCAAAAGCCATTTCTATCTTCCTTATCTCAAATTTGTAAAAAAAAGTAACTTAACCTATGTTCATCCTGGACCTCTAAACTATCTCATTATCAAATTTCTTCACGATTGGTCCAGAGGTTTAGTCCAGTGATTAAGTAACAAACGGATCCACGCTCTTCCGCGTTGCGAATTTATATATTAGTATGGATATATTGTTTGGGAATTAATAAATCATAACTATTAAAATAACTGTAAATTTGAGATAGACAATACAATGGACATACACTCCTAGACAAGAGCCTAGAGAGCGTGTATAGAAAATGCCCCTCTGCCCCCCAAAGACAAATCGGAGAAAACCTCTGGTCAGAGAGGGATTTTTGTTGGTTAGGGATATTTCAGCGACGCCGCACTAAGAGAGAAGACTATGAATATACAAATGCATAAGTATTGTCTTTCATTTTTTTATTGACTTCATCGTACGCGAGCTCTACTTTGTGTTAGGAAATTCAAAACTGAATGATATAATGTATGACTTGTTTCATTTCTAAAACAATATTTCATTACCATGAACATCTTACAAAATGTCATTTCAAAACGTTTTATCTGAACCAACCTTAAGTTAGCGTGAACATACTAAAATTTAAAATTCATTTCTTCTCACAAGTAAATTTTATGTATTACGAATATATCAATACATGACAATTCTAAAATAAAAAATGTTTATATGATTTATATTATTTATAGTCGGAGTTCATTCGACTTCATGTTCAGAATCGGGTTGGTTCCAACAAAACATGCAACCACTATAGATTGTTAAGGGTAGTTTCTGTTTTGCAGAAAAATGGTAAGTTTATTTACACTTTGATTATATCTAATCCACAATTTTTTTACTCGGAAATGAGTAATTCCAGATACACATAAATTTTGTTACTTTTATGATTTAATTTTTTAATACTTTTTCGTTCTAATAATCGTGTTGTTTTTTTCGTCAACGGCAAGGTCCCTTAATAATCATATGGAACGGTATAATACGTAGCAGTAATCATGTGGTCAGTAAAACCTTAAGTCTGTACTCCGCTCTTTCTCGTATAAAAATATATACGAGATTTGAATATGTATTAATGGGAGAACCTGCGTGGAAATCTGTGAACGCTAGGCTTCACCAACCGAACTACATTAGTCGCTGCGACCACAAGCGTAAAATAAAATGTAGGAAACAGAAAACGCATATTGGAAAAAAACAAAACATTTCTGAATAGAACCATTATACACTGGAATAACTTACCTGCAACAACACTTACCAAAAAGAGTAAAATGTTTTCGCAACCGTCTTCTTGCTTCTTCGAAATAGGAACATATGTGAAGTGCTGTGTAGTGAGATGAATGGAGACAAAGGGCTTGCTCAGAGCGAATAGAATTGTAGTGTGCTGTAGNACTTACCTGCAACAACACTTACCAAAAAGAGTAAAATGTTTTCGCAACCGTCTTCTTGCTTCTACGAAATAGGAACATATGTGAAGTGCTGTGTAGTGAGATGAATGGAGACAAAGGGTATAGAAAATGCTCAGAGCGAATAGAATTGTAGTGTGGTGTAGTGTGTGACTATCCACAGCAATCCTGTTTAGACGTTCTTTTATAGTTATTAATTTATTTTAATTATATTACAGCAATTATTTTTACATTAAGATTATAGGAGGAGTAATGGTATATGTGAATATATTGAAGCGTGCTTGTACGTATGAGTGTGTGTCTGTATCTGTTTGTAAGTGAAAATGTATTCCTGTACGTATGTGAATATACACACATATGGACCTAATTTAATTTTTTAATTTCTTACGTGCATTATCCTTCTCGCTTATTGTGTTGTAATTTCCTAAGCATTTTATTCCGTGTGTGTATTTTATAGATATTTGGGCGAAGATTCTTTTTAAATTTCATATTATCGTATTATGATTATGTCTATTATGTTTTCCATCTGCCACCGAGCATTGCTCACTTGCATGTTAATAAACTATTGTTATTTATTTAATAAACGTACCAGTTTCGCATTATGTAGAAATAAAATTTAATTGAAATAGGAATGAAATCACAGAGCAAATTCATCGTATCCCACTTAATTAATTTGTTTCTCAAATGTGAGGTTAAAGATGAACAATGCGCCGAGTATCCGACTCCAAATCCGAATAGAATACGGCAGAACAGAATTTATTACTACAGTTGGGTTCTCACTCGGTGGCTACATAGATAAAGAATGCGCATAGAAATAACATAAGAGGAAGGTTCAAAATTAGAAATAAAACACACACAGAACATAAAATTTATAAAGATGCATAAGAAAATACATAAGTGGGGAAGATATTAAATTAGTGAAATACATGGTAGATCGAAAAACACCCACGATATATTCCACTCCTAATTTCGTTAACAAGGAGTTTCCGAATCTAGATCCTTCTGGGAACATCTCTCGATTTTTGTATAAAATTAAAAAAAAATTGTCAAAAAATCAGTTACAAACTACGTATGACCACGTGGAGGACAATAAACTAATTTACTCTCCGGAACCAAGCAAGGGACCATCCCATCAATTCCGATCAATGATCCTGAGCCAGAGGTGGATTTCACATTTCAGCTTTACACTCCTTTTAGATAAGAATAGAAATAGTTTACTATACCTTGTAATACCAACATAATAATAATAAATTTTTGTATTTAATAAAACAAGAAAAAGGTAGTTCAGAAGTAGTTTTTAGTATCGAACTATAGATTATTCGGAATTTATTGTTTATAAACATTAACTATTAAAATAATTCTAAATTCGATATTAATTATTACAATAGACCTAGGCGAGAAACTAGTGAACCTGTGTATAAAACCCACCTCTACCCGAAGGAAAACCAGGGAAAAACCCGGGCCAGGATAGGGCTCCAGAATTAATGTACAGTACCAAAGTTGAGCACAGATAAAACTAGACTTGTAGAAATATAAGAAACAATAAAATGGCATGCAGAACAATAATTTTGGAAAAAATACGTTCTACAAAATTTGTGTACACAACTGAACAATGGTTGATGAGAAGTACATGAGAAATTATGCGCAATGGTTTTGATCCGCTAATTATTTACGTAAGTATGGATTTATATGAACACTCATCTTGTTAAAACGCGAATGCTAAAAACCATTGCGTGCTTCGGAGCGAAACGTGAAGTCTTCCACTTGTTATCCCGAACCCCAAAGTCAAGACGTGTAATTAATCTAACATTATTAGTATCACGAACTTGGCTTCCGACGGAGAAGGGGAATACATTGTAAGGAGGCGGCTGTTGTTAAGCTACGAACTAAATTCATGTCGGAATTTTTTCTTCTTCTCGAGCAACGCTTTCTTATGGCAATGTGTCTGCGGGTGAAGAAGTAGGATTAATATTGAGGCGAGTTAAAAGGAATTTCAATTAACTACTGTAACAAGAAACAAGTAATTTTACACCACGGAAGAGAAGTTATTTAAACTGTTCCTTTCCTAAATAATGTTCTACGTTTCTAATGAACTCTACCCAATTAATATTCTCACTCGCTTAAAAAATAAAATAAAATAAATTGAATATCATACTACTATACCTGTGGCATCAACTAACAACCAGGTAACTACTATTTTTGAAAAAAAAAAAGAATTCTGTCAATAATGTTTTTTTTTTCTTTCGTGAATTTCATTCGTATCAAACGATTCTTCTTCTCTTCTACTTCTTCGAGTAGTGATCAAATACAAATGCAAAGTCTAAGGAAACGTAATAACTAGTTAAGTACACGTTTTATAAAATCAAACAGGTAACTTGAATACAAATTTTCTTAAAAAAATCAAGACACTTGTATATGAATACAAACTTAAGAATTTAGGTAAATACAGTAAAATAATCGAAACTTCATTAACTTAAGATAACCTGATATTTTTTTTCTACTTTTTCCATGGTAAATCATCATTAATTTTTTATTGAAAAACATCGTTTTCCTTCTTAGTTATTGAGTATTGTAGTAGCTCATTTTTATCAAAGTCAAATGCCAAGGTTACAATAGAAAAACGTTTTGTAAACTTAACACGGCTGTAACTCGAAAAAAAACTCACCCTTACCTGGTTTCTACAGGGAGCCACATATATAAAAGATAAACGTAAATTTCTGAAAGAGGTAAAAGTAAAAAATTTACAGAACAAATAGTTATAGAGGAAACGCTGAAATAAGTTTATTACGAAAATTAGAACCGAAATATTTTTATATATTATATTATTTAAAAAAATAGATTATGAAAATAGTATTAAGTTAAATTTAAATAGCAAATTACGCAAGGGAACAGTTGTCTTTATTTTTATCATGAGGTCCTTCAACCGTTTTGCTCCATATTTTATAACTTTGTATCTCTATCATTCGCTTTCATTTGGTTTGAACGAAATTAAAACGAATCTGAGTTGACTTTTAAAAGGTGACATAAAGCAACCCGGTGAGTGTAAGCAGGGAAACTTGGTGTTAAATGACAAAATTCAATGTTATTTCCGTTTACTTTCAAAACCAGACGATTGAGGTGACACCCTCGTCCAGACGATTTGTCCAGACGTCCCCGTCAGTCATTAAATTCCAGGTGTTCGAAATGCTTGCCAAGAACAGAAAAAGTCAGTCTTACAAGCAGCAGTGTTGGCGTTGACAACTGAGTCTCCCATAATTGAATGTGTCTTTGTAACAAAAGGAGTCAGAGACAGGAAGTCGACGTCAGTGACGAGTCGAAGTGGAAACGACAGATAATAAAGTCAAGGAAACAAGGGAGGTAATTGAGTGTAAAGAAACGCTCCCCTCGCAGAAAGAACTCGTGAACGGTTAAATGATAGCGCTCTTCCAGTCGAATGAAGATTGACCGAAACATTTTCCCGTCGTAAAACAGTATCTGTTTCAATATTTGGAAGCTCTTTTTTTCCCCGTTTGACGTGGGAACCACACGTAATCAACAGAGAAAAAATCTAGCACACGCGGTACTTTGTAAACGTTATCCTCTAATAAATAGGAAATACGTTCTCCACACCAATACCTTTATATACCTATACAAAACTCTTCCAAGACCTCTTCCCTCACCTACGCGTGTACAGTCTGGGGAGATGCGGTCAATTCCAATATCAAACATCTTCAGGTTCTCCAAAATAAAATCTTACGCATCTCTAATTAACGTCCCCTGAAACATCTCCAACAAACAAATGCTAAGAGAACTAAACATACACACCATTGAACAATATTTCGTCTGATTATCACACCGTTTCTTTGAAAAACTATTCTTACTTCCTTTATGCAACCTATTTCGCTTGTGATAACTTTCGGTCAGGTGAAAATGGCGATCGAGCCGGGAATCGAACCCGGTACTCCGGCTTTGATAGCAAGGGTTTCAACCACCTTCCACAACCGTACGCCATTTTCACCCAAACCTAAATCCCGGAAGACTTATCTCCTGTCTGGGGATGTGTCAGAGGTCTCCCGGAAGAAATATCTGCTATTTCATCTTGGTGGAACCTCAGATCCGAACAAATCTAGAATTCGATCTCGTCTGCCCAAAGACTCCCTCCGCACATCCTCCCCCCACCCCGCCCATCGAGAATTATCGATAAGAAAAGAAGAAAAACGCTCCTATTAAACGTATATTTAGTAGCACAAAGCTAAATAAATTAACGTCACATTAAAAAACTGTTAAATTGAGTTGGAGGTTGACCTCCCTAATGATATTAATTGTACGACCATTGTGTTTTGATGTATGGTGATATAGAGTATTTCATTGCAATTAGTGTCCTAGTCAATGATCTCGAAATAAAGAAAAAAAATTGTGATGTAAATAAGTTGGCGATATTTTTCGATGAACTTACGATTTACTCTCCCCGTTGGTCCAATTCAAAGAACAGGAATTGCTCTTAACAACATATTAAATTGGAAACATATTATACACTGAAGTACTAAATATTGGCAATGAAGATAAACATAAATATTTTTACCAGAGTCGGTTATTTTTCGAAATTCCAGACACGAGAGTTCATTACCCTGGTTATGAGATTGTCGTCAGAAGGAGTGTTTAGTTAGACAAAAAGAAAATATCAACCGTATTAGTAAGAGAGAAGCAGGTTGTTGTGTTAACGCTAATGCAACTAGAGAATGTCTTCAAGGTGTCAGCGATATATAATGAAATCCCGGAGCTTCATCCGAGGCTTTAGAAAAAAGAATTTTTATGGAATTAGTGAGTCGTCAAGGATATCTTGTGTATTCTGCAGGACAGAAAGAATTCTCCAGACTTTTCCCTCCGCCTGATGAATTATCAACATCATTATTA
>NNCF01127915.1:381716-413323 GCA_002313205.1 Laupala kohalensis | reverse complement strand
TTAATGAAAGAAGTGTAGAAAGAGTATTTATCTGACGAGATTAGTATTAGTGTTTACAAATAAATATTCATTATATTGTCATCAAATTAATTTTTGGTTATCTGTTGACAAACGGGCAAGTATACATTTGAATACATGTTTGCAAGCGCTACATCATATTTTTTGAGACCGTGTTAGATCCAGATTGGCTCATGCGAATACCTGTACTTATACTTCTTTAGTAAGGTCAGAGTGCGTCTAGAGAAAGTGTGGATGATGCGTGTCTGGGTTTCCACTCTTTTTCGGTTTAACAACGAACGGCAAAATGGCGGCATTCGAAGATCGGCCACACTCTTACTTGACTCGATCTAGTGTTACGGCTACTATCGGCTACTGTCGAGGAAGAGTTACGGCTACATGGCATTGTTTTCTTAAGACAATTTTTTGAAATAGGTCATATTCTTCTTCTTATTATTATTATTAACTCCTGTGTGGTGTCGGGACCACCTGGAGAATAGCGCCACGGGATCTCCCTCCCCCTGTCGCAAGAGGCGACTAATCGGAGCAGCTAACCGCTGTCCTACCCTGCACAAACCTTTACTCACATAGCCCCGTCCTTTCCAGCGGTAGACAAAGGGTGGATTGAGTAGCTCGGAATCTACCGTCAACCAACAAAATCTTCCCGTCCACACCCTTCCCCAATACATTACCCTTATTACCTGGATGTAGATATAAAAAGCACACCCATCTCTGATGGAGACAAGAATTAAGAGTCGTAAGACCTCGGATAAGATGCCGCTGCCTGGGGAGCGGAGCGCCTGGACACACTTGCAGCTGGTGCTGGATGTGCCAGAGAGAGGACCACCAGTGTGGGAGTTTCGGAAGAGACCAGCGACTCCTACGGGATATCCCGAACTGGAATAACTCGTTCCAAACATCGGAACACAGATGCCACGTTACCAGCGTCTCTAGCCTTTAAAGGCTAGAGAGGCAACACAAGGACAATTGTGATATTCTACGGGCATACCAAATAGCAACAAAGTTCGGAACTAGCAAAACAGACTGCAGAAGAAAGACACGCAATGAATTTGTTAAATTAATACCAGACTTAAATAGATTTTCCGAACAAAACATAGGTTAAGACATCTAGCCAGCAAACCTGTTATAAGTGTTGCAGAACAGAACTTGATTAGAGATGAAATCAATCTAAATCACTTTCAGAAACCACAATGTACGCACACACCAATCGAATCGGCAACATCTGATCCAGAAGCAAGTGAAATTTTACATCAAAAGCAAACTGGAGAACAGTTAGGAGACAAACAGGAGATGGACCCAGAAGAAGAATCTTTGATCCCTTAGTCACGTTCACTTCACTACACTGCACTTCACACATGACGATCTTTGTGGTGTACAGCCGAAACTAAATTATATTTGTTTCAAGAAAAATGAGATACGAAGTTATAGAAATGGTAAATTTCAAGTAACGAAACCTCCTCCATCAGTGTACACTGGTACTACATTTTTTCATCGGAATAAGTTAACAACCGCCTAAAGTAATTTTACTACCAATCTCTAAAATTGAAACGAATTTTTGATTTCCATGAAAACTCTCAGGAAATTACTTGAATTATAAAAAATATTCTCCGGCGAAACTATATCTCTTTGTATCTGATAATTTTAAAACTCAGTAAGTGCACATGATGATAATTTAAATAAAGTTATAATAAGATATATTATTTAAAAAACCTATCAAATGTATCTGAAGTTGAGCTAATATTGTAATATTCGTATGGTAATAAAGAGAACGACTGTAAACCGAAAAGGGATATTGACTTTAACACGCGTTGTTTGATTAAAAAAAAATTGTTTCCATTTTGCATTGATCATGTGAGAACCATTCCATAATAGCACTTAAAGATTACGCAGTTATTTTATGGGATTTAAAAATGTTAAATAAACAAAATTATCAAGGTATTATGATATCATATAAGTGTACATATTGTTTTTAATTTTCATATCTCTAAAACATTCTGATATATATATGAATATAAACTTTATAGTAAAAAAGCAGTTACAAACTGCGTATGACCACGTGGAAGATTCACTCTCCGGAAGCAAGCAAGGGACCATCTCATCAGTTCCGTTCTGGGGTCCTACGGCAGAGGCGAATGTAACATTTTAACATACTTCAAACGATAAAAATAGTCGGCACGTGTTATAGTATTAACAAATATTGTATTTAATAAAATATTGTATTTAATAAAACACAAAAAAGTCATTTCGAAAGTACGTGTCATTATCAAACATAAACCACCAAAAATTATTGTTGATAAGTCGTAACTATTAAATAATACTAAATTCACGAATAATTATTTCAATATAGGCCGCCCCTGGACAAGAGTCTCGTGAGTCTTTATAAAAAAAATCCGCCTCTACCTGGAGTAAAACCGGAGAAAAACCCGGGCCAGGATACATTTGAAAGTTTAACATGGAAACGATTTACACCATCAACTGTCAGTTGAATGTCAATACGACGAGAATGATATCAACGTGTTCCATTCAAGTTTAGAAAATAATATTGCAGGCGCGCACTAAATGAATCTGTTCATTACCGAATCTTTATATGTATTTTAAACTCGTGGAGGAGTGTTTGCAACGTCAAGAGCCTTTAGGTGAAAATTGCGACGGACCGGGACTCGAACCCGGGACATTCTACTCTGGCCGCAGATGCGCTATCCACCGCACCACCCGCCTCGACTTCCAGGTTCGTACGCAACTTCCATCCGAGATAAATTTGTGTTTACATGTATTACGAAAACAGTTTGACGGTCTCAAAAGAAATTTGAAAAGTTGGTGGCTCCAGTGATGCAAAACGAATAACAGTTAATCGCGATCTGATTTAGGGAAAATGTATTTTTGTTTAAGATAAAACCCTGAGAGGCGCATATTTCTCTCAAGTGTCACTTTGACCAATCACGATTGTAAGACAAGGACGGAGCATACAAAGACAAGAAATTTTGTGGGATTGTATGCTCAATGAAATCTTCTGGTCACCGGGATTAAATACACGGAGAGAGAGAAACATTTTTCTGTCTTCATATTTAACCCAAATAACAATTTTTGTAAAGTTTTTAAAATTGTATGTCAGAACATACCAAAACAATAATCTCGAGGTCAAATTCCCAGACGACACTACTGGTTTTTCTACCTATCTTGTCAAGAAAATATGTAGGCAAAAAAGTTTTCTGTATATACTCGTATTATTGTAATTCCTTCTGACATAAAAAATACCTTCGAAGTGTTCATGGGTTTTCAATGACGTGTAATCAAACCCGCGAATTTTTCCTTGTGTTCCTGTCGGTTCTGTGCTTCAAAAGTGTGTTTCCGCTCACTAATGTATTTTTTACTAGAAAACCAATAAATGAAACAAGAGTTTGAAGATTTTATTTCCTCTTTGTGTTGAAAATCACAACACGAGAGGGAAGGATTCGTTTCTTTGACTTGTGGAATATTCGAAGGACGATTTGGAATTCTCGTGGAGGCGGTCCCCGCACAAGGAGAGCAACGGGTGACGGTGCGGGAGGGGAGTTGAACCCAAGCACAGCAGCGCAGACGGCGGGGGCGAGGGGTCGAGAGGGATGGCTGTTCGTGTCGCTCCCCGTGGTGTCGTATATTGCGAATAGCTGCGGCCTGCGATAAATCGCAGCAGTCGAGATGCACGTGCCTTCGACCCCGGGAGGCTCGTCGTTCGCTTCCGCCTTGCGCCGCACTGCCGCGCTCGTGTCGCAATTCCACGCACGAACCTGGTGGTCATTCTTTACAATGAGATGAGTCTATATTCAATTAGCGAGCATGCACATAATGATATATAAAATAATTTCATAAATAATGCATAATAATAAGTTCATAAAAAGACTTCCGACCTTTTATGGACGAATAAAATATATATAATGGATATAAAATAATATTATAACAAATCACCTGCCGACGAGTTCAAACGATGTGGAAAAGTTGTGAGTTTGTATTACAAAATATAAAAAATTGTTCGTATATAAATGGTCGTAAGTCTTGCATTATTTATTGAATTACGTTATATAATGGACGTTACTTGTAATAGAATGATATATAAATATTAGATTTCGTTCGTATATTTGTGTCTTTTAATCGTGAAAAGAATAAGAGTTAAAGACTTTTTTTTCGCTGAGAAGCAAATTCTTTCAACTTAAAATATAGACTACGTCAGTCTGACTATTTAAAACACATTCTTATTAGAAGTTAAAGGAAAGTACTATTGTCGTACCTTCAGTGTTACAGTCGTTCTCTCTCGGTGCGTCTTGCAGGAGTGATCTCCCGAATCCATAAATTGTATAAAAACAATTAGAAGGGATTGTAAGCCACTTTTAGTTTTTACGTATCACTTACGAACAGAAATTCACAGTATTTTGTGAATGCTCTATACTTTTACAATATCATTAGAGATATGACAAATAGTGGCAAGATTCATTTTCTAATTGTAATTCTCTCTTTTTTCAATAAAATATAATTGTACTCAAATTAAATCGAAATAATTGTTTTTATAAAATAAATATTTCTTTGCACGTTTTTAATCCTTAATAAATTATCACTTACGACCCGAGAGAATCCGGGAAATTTATCTTGCTATTTCCCGTTTTATATAAAAAATAATGTCCTTTGCGTTAGTTCATTCCACATTTTATTGAGAAAAATCTATTTCAGTGCATAGAAATAATATATTGAATTACAATATTTTTGCGTTTATTGACTTCTGGTACAGTAGCTGTAGATTTGTCTCCTTTTGGGCTGGTTATTAATCCCTCAGCTACGTAATTTGTAGGGCCACAGTAATTTTCAGTTGTTTTTTTATGAATTGTACTCTTCACACTTCGCTAGTTATTTTTGTTATCGTAAATTCCATCTTAAAGATCTTTTTTTGTCGTCTCTCAAGTACGACTAAAGTGGAAAATCGAACTCGCGAAGGTCAAATCTGTTTTCATGGAGATTAACGATAAAAATTTTCATTTAAAATTAAAATCTGGTAAGAATATACTGATCATAACATCCACTTTTGAGTTCTTAGGAAACAAACTACTTTTAATATAATATTTGTGTTTTTTCATGTTTAAGGAGTACAGTGAAAACAAAATGAGGTTATATGATGATAACTCATTTCGTGAGCAAAGTAGAATATTTTTCTAAGTTACATTTACGGAAGATGTTCTAACTACACGTGGAATTTCTTCCAGCTATCGAAATGACATATAGACGAAGACCTCCATGAACCTTGGTGGCGGAAGCCGTCTTCTGAAACACGACTTCTCGTGTGTGTTTGGAAGAGCGAGGTATTGGCTGCACGACAAATGACAGGCGCCGCGGAAGACTGGAGCGAGCGGGTGGTATCGGGAGGATCGACAAGGGGCAGCATGCGTACGTGAGCTTCTCTTACATAGGGATTTCTCTCCACCGCGTTTGGATTTTGCTTCAAGGAGGACCATATATTTCGTCGAGAGCTTGTGGGATACGAACACAGACTTCGTTTTATGAATACCTATAAATCTTCCACGTGTCAAACATAAATTTTGAAATTATTCAAACAAAAGAAAATTTTACAATGAAAACATTTGGTTTCAAGCATTTTGAAAGACCAAAGACCAAATATTAAAAGATATAAAGTAATGAAAGAAAAAAATGATTTATTATTGTTTATTTATTTTATAATACATAGTATTTGTTCGAGTGAAAATTCAAGTTAACAAGTACGTGAGTTATCCGCCGCAGTGATAATTAAGAAATGTAAATATATGTGTTATTTTCTGGCCTAAATGCAAGAAAATCATTTCTTTATTAAAGTTAACAGACAAAAATTATAATATAAAAGCGACAAAATGTTTCCGCAATAAATATATTATTTCAAGACAAAACTTTAGAAGACGAAACAACGTCTTAAGAGACATCAACAAAAGTTTGACTTAACAAGTAAAATTAATTATTCTTTATTTAATTAGTTATTTTGAAATAAATACCATTTATATATTATGTTTTCTCACTCTCTCATTGTCTATGATAATATTAATTTACGTCATTTAAGTCGTTCAGATTATATTGAAGACAATCCAAATCGCAGATAAATCACTGGTTTATTTCCAGGTATCCCGTTACGAGTACTCGCTTCTCATTTATACTTTTGTGTTGTTTCAAGGTTATGGTTTTGCCTCCTCTTAAGGTTTACAAATGTGGGAATGCAAGTAAATGATTGTTGTGAAATATCACATATCACATTCTAAATCGTTTTTTAATAAAGTTGCATCACGTAAAAGCTCCGCCATCTTCCAGATTTGTTCATCAGCAGGTAGCCTTCAAGGCTGTTCGTCCTCACATCTAGAAGTTCGAGCTGTAACTCTGCGCTGTTACTCCTTACGTTGTACCTGAAAATAAACCAGAGATTTTGGTTCTTTTTAATGTAATCTGCGCGTCATAAATAGAAATAGAAATAAATATCATTGTTCTAATGAAAATAAACATTGGGAGAAAGTATAAATATTTAAATAATACTAATTTTAGATGTACGTGTCCGAGGAATTCTAGCGTATATAATCCATCTCATGGCGTTTCTTCAAATATTTAAATATGATTTATATAGTGAGCTGCAGTTTTTCGTTCAAATTCAATAAATATTATATTTAAGTATTTGTCTTTTCTTGGGATTCAAATCAATGCCAAACAAAATACATATTTGAAAAGAATTGATATTTAAAAAATCTCCCTCCAACACAAATCAAAGATTTTATTTTACATATTTCTAATTTGACTTTATTTTATTTTTTATTTATTTTTGTTGATGTTTTAGTGCACACTTTTCATTCATACTAATATTGAAGAAAATTTCTCAAATACTTTCTGAAAATTTTAAACGAGTTACTGTTTCTAGTATATGGAGGAAGTACTCTAATACATGTATTCTTGTTTGTGTTGTTTACATGTAGACATATATGTAATCAAGACCGTTTTTTTATTTACTGTGGATAGATTGGAGAAAAAGAAATTTATTTTAAATATGTACATTGGCTTTAGAAAAATATACTCTGGAAATAAAGTTTACTCAGCCACACAGTGGGCGGAACCGAACCCGCGTTCTCCTACTTTGCAACCTGAAATTTCCGTGCAGGATTCCATACAGTAGCAAACTCTTTGACTTCCGACGGTCGGTGATTCGCAAAGAGAATGTTCGTACTAGTTTTGCCTGCGTGCGCTTTGCATGTCAAAGAGAAGTAATGGAAGCAAACGCTGCTGCTTCAAGTCGTGCACTGTGTCGCGTAACTGCGTCATGGCCGCTGTCACTGTGTTCACAATGCTTTTGTGTCTTCATCTTTTGTGTGTCGAATGTTATTTACGTTTCGTAACTTCCGTTAACGAAGTTTCTCTGTCTCTTGTGATTTAGTTTTAGTTCCTTTGTGTCTGTGAATAAGTTACGTCTTTCTACTTCCGGTGTGGTCTGACACCGGACCCAGATTGGATCGGATATAGCATGTAAGTATTAACTTCTGGCATCATAATAACTTAGAAAAAATTTGGATCAGTATTCTTAACGTTTTCCAACTTCAAGTACAAGGTCCTTAGAATTACCCTAGTCTGTACACAAATTACACATACACGTCTATTGTCAAATATCAAAATGTTTCTTCTGGAACGTTGTTCTATTTAATAAGTTTGATGATCGCATGATAGTAACAATAGTGAGGGAACTTGTATCTCACTTTGATGAGGTAAAGTTACTTGTGTTTGCTTCTAGAGATAACTCAAAGAAACGTGACAACGATAAATTAAATTATTGCAATTTATGTTCCTTCGCCATGTTACGTTACCCTCATGGAGCGACATTTTCAATATTCATTCATTCAACGTAGCGTGTAATTTATCAACAAAAATGCGCTACGTCAGCGAATCTGGTCGACTGTATGGAACTAAATTAAATTATATTACATCAACCCTTTTCCCAACTATAAATAAATCTGTGTCATTTTCACTCTGTTATTCATTGGTTATTACAACCCTTCGCCAAAAGTGAATATTTTATACTGTACTCTTTCAGTTAATTGTGGAACTTGGAAAAAAAATTTTTCTTTCAAAATTTAATGATAAAAGTACTATTACNACCTGTCTCTTATACACATCTAGATGTGTATAAGAGACAGATATAATATAGTGCAATAGCCCCTTACGCCTCTTTGAAAATACCTCTTTCGTGTCTAATTTTCTGTGATGAAATCCTTTAACAAATTATGACCTCGTGAAACTGAAATTATCTCCTTGTTTTTTTTCTCTCTTCTCAACAGCTCATGTTGTCTTTGTCAAAGTAATGCTTTTGCCCTATATTTTCGCCCAGCATATTTGAATGTTGCTGGCCTCTGTTGTACTTTTACGTAGACCGCAAAAGAGAAAGTTGTGACATTAACATGATGATGATACTGTTTCGTTCTATTACTTCATTCTCAGTTGGGTTCCTACCAGCCCATTGCATGCGTTGTATTTTGAGACCACTTTTGTAGCTCTTTATTTGTCTAATTTTAATTTATACATTGCAAGACTGATTCATTATGTTTCTTTGTCCGTGAGTTGTAAAGTTTCTTAAGATATTATTCAAAGGTATTTAATTCACTTTAAATTTCATATTTTGTGAAAAAGAATTAGCTAATCATCTAGGTATGATATTTTACGTCTTTTTAATGAATTGTAAAATTTTTAATGTAGCCTGAAATAGTTTACTTTATTTGCTCATTTCAATAGAGAGTTTGACTCTGGACCTGTTATTCCAAGTCTCGTTCTTCAACGCATCTTTTTGTTCTTGTTTTTTTTATTCATTTTGTCTCATTCGTAGGATTTTTTGTGAGATTGTTTTCATTAATGTTTTCCCATTTTCTTTCATTTATCGCTATTATTCATTATTTTTATGAACAAAAATTAAAGAAATTACACTGTAACGTGCTTTGTATATTCAGTTGCTTAATTGTTACGCAAGTATTAACCTGCAATATATTTTGTATCCTGTGTGACAATATAGGGTTATGAAAAGTATGGGGAAATGTTTCTTATAAAAACTCTAATTTTCTTTAAACTGTGCGCATATGTGAAAACGTGTACATTACGTAAAGGTCCATTGTGTAGAGGTCGAGAGTCGAGAGTCCCTCTTACACTCTCGTCAAATACATGTTGAATGATGATTGTTAATTGAGGGGGTTGCTAACTAGGGTGTGTGTCATTTAGTTAGGAGTTACGACCCACCGCAAATATTTTCAACGAGTTAGTAGGAATGTTTCGCGAGGTAGATGCCGCATGCGATAAGCTAATGTGTCGGCGCACTGTTTGTAGGCAAACATCATTCCACAGCGTCGTTGACAGATGGCTGACAACTTTTCGCGGTTAATCGTGGGAGTAATAAAGTAATTTGCCAGAATTTAGTGGGTTTTTTTTTTCAACTCTTATGATTTTTAAACACTATACTCAGAATAATCTATAGTTCGATAATAACTTGTACATGTAATTTTTTGCGTAAAATTACAAACATATTGACATTCTATTAGTATTATAACTCGCAGCTAACTTTTTATCTTATCTAGGAACTTTTGCTGAAATTTTTGAATCCGCCTCTGCCTTAGGGCCCTTGATCGGAATTGATTGGATGGTCCCTTGCTTGCTTCCGGAGAGTAAATTAGTTTATTGTCCTCCACGTGATCATACGCAGTTTGTACTGTTTTTTTGACAATAAATTTATTTATTTATTTATACTGCGTGCATCTGAAATACAAGAATCTAGTTCAAAAATAATTTATTACTATACTTCATTTACCACTGGGCAATGAGGTTATAACCAAGGTTCACGCGTTATTACCGTAGACAAGGAGCTTCCCTTCATCTCTACGATGAGAGATAAACATTTGGAACAAAACAAATATTCATTACATTTTATAGAAAACTACATTTAAAGTACATTTTGTTTCAATGTGTTCTGAAACGTTTGCGACTTCGTTTGTAATTCAGTTCGTGAAGAAACGTTTCACAGCGTCCTAGAAGGTCGTTCTCAGGGAATCTATGCTGAGTCTAGTTAACACGAATCGAACGATGAGCTTACTCATTAGGTTATTAATTGAAAATATTCTCTACGTATAGCTGCTTCTATCATTATAGTAAGTGTTAGTGATAACTCGCATGGTGCAAATTAGTTTGAAAAACTGAACATACTTCCTCAAAAAGAAAAAAAAAATCATGAAACTACACTCTTAGATGGGTTAGAAATTAAATTTCAAATAGTATATATTAATATATGATGAAACAGGTTTTGAAAGCAAAAGCTCTTATATTTAAAATGGGAAAAAGTAAAATATTTTGAAATGAAGTAAAAAGTATAGTACTATGTTGTTCATGTTTCCAAGACTTGGGACGTTTTTATTTAGAACTAGGCACACCTTGGTCTCACCTGTATGTATGATTTAAGAATTACGTTTCGAAAGACTATAATTCTATCTTTGAAACCTGTATATCACTTTGTCCTCATTGCGAATTTAAATTATACTGTGAGTATATATATTACTTCACTTGGAGTGATCGACTATCTCAAATTCTTTGGAAATAAGAAAATGAAAGAATTGATAACAATAAATGAAACTTACACAATAATTTGGTGAATTAGCCTAATACAAATAACGAAATTTATTTAAGAGTATTACTTTTCTTCTAATAATAAGATAATAAATTATATAATTTGTCTTTTATCGGCATCCTATTTCTCACGATTAGTAACTAGTTAAAATTATCAACTTGATCTTTGTGTGGGAAGTGTACAGATCGCTGTAGTGCATTTGTTCCTCATTTTGAACAATTGTTCCATTNCTTTCCTTCTTTCTTTCCTTCTTTCTTTCCTTCTTTCTTTCCTTCTTTCTTTCCTTCTTTCTTTCCTTCTTTCTTTCCTTCTTTCTTTCCTTCTTTCTTTCCTTCTTTCTTTCCTTCTTTCTTTCCTTCTTTCTTTCCTTCTTTCTTTCCTTCTTTCTTTCCTTCTTTCTTTCCTTCTTTCTTTCCTTCTTTCTTTCCTTCTTTCTTTCCTTCTTTCTTTCCTTCTTTCTTTCCTTCTTTCTTTCCTTCTTTCTTTCCTTCTTTCTTTCCTTCTTTCTTTCCTTCTTTCTTTCCTTCTTTCTTTCCTTCTTTCTTTCCTTCTTTCTTTCCTTCTTTCTTTCCTTCTTTCTTTCCTTCTTTCTTTCCTTCTTTCTTTCCTTCTTTCCTTCTTTCTTTCTTTCCTTCTTTCTTTCCTTCTTTCTTTCTTTCCTTCTTTCTTTCCTTCTTTCTTTCCTTCTTTCTTTCCTTCTTTCTTTCTCTTACTATTACTAATTACTCCTACTAACTTCTCCATGTGGACCACGTCGTCGGTAAGCCCAACTAAGCGACCAACCTCCTAACAATAGCCCTACCACTCACCTTCTATCTCCTATCGCCCCATGTAGATAAGCTCCAATAGTTTCCCATTTACTATTACTACAATATTCGTTCTAGAACATGAGATCAACAAGTTTTGTCCACAATGAAAATGAATGAGGAAACGTTGTTGTGTAGAAGGTTCAAACCTTTAAATGTCTCGTCTTTTTCAGGTGAGTTTTATGAGTTTTATGCTAAGAAGCGGATTCCCTCTTTATTGCTACGTCGCGCTCTTCCAGCAAATCGAGGGAAGCGCGCAGAGAGTCTCCGAAGGATTTTAACGGAAGAAGCAAAAGGTGAGGCGTTGTTGTTACCTTTACTTTTGTGTTTTACGTAACGATTTAACTTACATTAACTTAGCGAGAGACCTCGATAAATCTAATCCTATATTTTTTTCGTGCTGAAAATTAAAACAAATTTTAAGTTCTTACAAATTTAACTTAAATATTGTTTTAATGTTTATGTGTTCAGGTAGTGTATTGTTGTGTAGTGTCGAGTACAATTAGTGAAGATATACGCATAAATTGAAAACGTATTCATGAATCGTATAAAGTAAGAGGCATCCGATCCGAAATTCATTGGTACAAGACAAGATACATCGTCTTTTGACTCAATATATTTTCAATTCGAAGTCTGGAACGAGAATTAAATTGATTTTTTTTTGCATTGTGTGTCCTAAAATTTAATAAACGATGTGAGTGTCAAAAGACAAAAATGTTTTCTGATGTTGAACTTCAATACGAGATTAAAGGGAAAGGAAATATGTAACTGGGTACGTAAGCAACCCTTGAACNTTCGAGAAAATTAGGTCGATAATTTGACTCTACATGACTAGTGGCTTTGGAAGGCGATTAGATACATAACTTTTATAGACCTTTTGTGGCTATAGCACAGAATCTACCCCTTTTGCTATCGGAGGTAATAACTACTCGCAGGCAAAATGCGTCATGTGTTGTTTATACGATAAAAGTTCTCAACTTATCGTAAGAGTTTTTTATTTTCAGCGTTTAGAGGAAGTGAAATGAATACACTTCACTTCTCTCAGTATCACCACCTTCAGTTCTCTTCTTGTTGAAGATAGTGATGTATTTCAATACTAGTACATCTCTATTCAATGGAAATCAATTTGAACATTTTGAGCATTTGTTCTCCATTGCAGACACTTAGTAACGAAAGTGATGGTAAGTAAAGGACTTGGAAACCCTTCTCCCCTTGTAGCGTTGAACCAACCGTCGCAATCTGTAAAGTGAATCACCCGTTCACCTTTTATGCGCCCGTTTACAATGCCTGGAAATTCTCCAGATCAACGCCTTCCCTCCTTACACGCGCCCCCCCCCTTCTCCCACTTCATCCTTCGTCACAAAACCACTCCGACCTTTACTACCTTCCTAGGGCCGTTCCTTTGCCACTAGCGTCCCTTTTGGAAGTCGTGACGTGTGGACAGGCCATTGGTCGTAAAGTGTCGGCCCGGTGCTACTAAAAGGCGTTGGCTTTGAGGCACATAGAGGGCGTTGTGTGCGGCGGAAGGACGGGATCGGGGGGGGGGGGGTGCATGAAGGAGAAAGCCTAAGAAATGACGCGCGGGGTGCGCGGTATTCGAATTCGCTGACGTGGCGCGACGGAGGTTGGGATGCCGTGCGTTCTAAAAAATATATCCCCCAACCCCTACAATTTATACTTCAAGTATTTGAGTACCCTCTTGTGAATATAAACTCCCTAATGGTTCTTTTGACATTGATAGAATTTCTTTGATTTTTTTAGAAAGATTTTCATACCTAAATAAGTAATTCCCCTAGCACAGAGAGAAGTTCAAAATGATACATTTGATTAAATCGTTAATTCCACATAAATAGAAGAATTTTCTTTTTGAATGACGATGTTGATAAAATTGCTTAAACGTTTTGTTGGAATTATGTCGACGGTTTACGATGAGAGAAGAGAATCGATTCTCAACTCCTGCATTTTCTGGACAGAGCCCCCAACGAAAATGACGAGAACGATAAAACGATGAGGGAAGCTGAATAAGATAAAATGATGAATAAACGGGAATCTGGTCTTGGTTGATTTGTATCATAAAGATTGAAAAAAACTCTGTTAGTAGTCTTTCAGAATTGGAAAAATATTCTATTGACATTCTATTAGTATTATAACTCGCAGCTAACTTTTTATCTTAACTAGGAACTTTTGCTGAATTTTTTTTTAATCCGCCTCTGCCTTAGAGCCCTTGATCGGAATTGATGGAATACGTCCCTTGCTTGCTTCCGGAGAGTAAATTAGTTTATTGTCCTCCACGCGGTCATACGCAGTTTGTACTGTTTTTTGACAATAAATTTATTTATTTATTTATTTATTTATTGTTGTTGACAATCCTATAAAACATGACACAATGAAGAAGAAACCTTTTCACACGAACAGCCAGAACTCATTGAAATTCTTCGTGATTAGAGATTGGGAAGAATTTTATATGATAGGGTGAAATGTAAAGAAAAGATATGGTCAAATTATGTATGTTAATTTAATTTTTGTATGTTTGGAATACAAGTATTAGAGAATATGTTTCCCGTTGTAGAATTAGGTAGTAATAAAAATCCAGTACAAGTGAAGCAGTGAAGGTCTCACGTCGTGACATCGCAATCCCGAAACTGTTGACAAATCAATCGTTATAACACTTTAAGCTGAATAAATGACGGCGGATAGGAATCACAGGTTTCCACAGAGGATTTTATTGCTATGGTAAATAACAATCCAGTATACATTCACTATAGTTATTTCAAGGATTTTGAATTTTTCTTGGTCTGAGTAAAGTGAATGGACCAAGAAGATGGTGCATTCTCTGGGGTTTATGAGGCAGAAGCGTAAATGCCTTGGAGTGAAGTAGCGCACCCAGCGGCTTCCTCTGGCAAAGGGCCAGAAAGACCCAACGCCTCTCTCCGATGCTTTAGGGCTCCTTCTGCGGAGCAGCGCAGAGTTCATTTTGCTCCTGTACCTTACCCTTCAGGAAGATATGTGTAGAAGAGGGAAGAAAACTATGAGGGGAAAAAAAGGAAAGCAGATTGACTGCCTATGATGAGAAATAAGTTGGAGAAAAGATATTAGGAAGTTTTTGCATAGCGTACCTGTGAGCTATCGTATACCCTATTCGCGTGCAAGTTACTTTTGCGCATGCTCAGACGTTAGTGGTGCACTAACGCTTGTGGCGTAGTTCGTTACAACGCCTCTGTTTGCGAATAATGTTAGAGCTACGCTAGTGAGCGAGGTCGTGGCGGATTGTGGAGTGGATTTGAGGTTATGTTGACATCTAAGATGAGGGTATACGAGAGATTTGTAGGTTGTACAGTTTAATTGTGTACGCTTGCAGTTTGTTTGGGTGTATATTTTTTAGTATGATTACAGTCCAAAGTGCGCACTGCAAAATGCATCGCATTACCCTAGATCTCCCCGTGTGCGTTACGGGGTTAGATTCATCGACATGACGCATACGCAAAAAACTCTCTAATAACCCTGCAGCGGTCGCATGTACGTTTCTTTAATGAGAGATCGCGTGGCTGATACTCCAGTCGTCTACTTTAAAAGTAGAAACTTAAGTGAAAACAAAAAACGAAACATTTTATTAACGTTGTTGAATTAATAAAAATCTTAAAAATATCTCTAATTTAATTTTTTATACATAAATTACTCATTAAGTAATTTATACAAAACAATAGTGATCGGGTACCGAATGGATCCTCAGAGGTCGCGTGGATGAAATCTGACGTCCATTTTTAAAATGGCAACATTAATGAGTATTTCGTAATACTTCTCTATGTATTCATATATAAGTAACTCTTTTCTGCACGAAAATTCAATTTCGTAAAATACACTTGCAAGAATATAAAAGTACTAGCAGAATAAGCGGGGTGGATGAAACGTGTCATCCAACTTTTATCATAAGAGAACTCCAAATATTCCTCTCGGGATAGAAGCTAGACAAC
Organism: Laupala kohalensis; assembly: GCA_002313205.1. NCBI lineage: Eukaryota > Metazoa > Arthropoda > Insecta > Orthoptera > Trigonidiidae > Laupala > Laupala kohalensis. The sequence continues at coordinate 397,892 of NNCF01127915.1, read as the reverse complement.
CATTGAGGCGACGTAATACACCATCGAGTTTATTTGTCTGAATCCACGCTGTGTTGCCATGACAACACTTAGGACAAAATATGATTACTTGTCATGTGCGAATATATAATAGAAATGCGAAATATAATAGAAGGGCATGTTGAAAAGGGAGGAAAGAGAAGATAAGATAGCAGTGGAATTTTCTAGTACCGTCCCTACACATACTGAGCGGAAGAGCAACGGTTCGATTCCCTGCTCGGTCAAACTGGGAGAAGTTTTCAGTTGGGATTTTCCTCACCTTCTACAGACCATTGTCATTTCGGTACTTCAAAAACCCAACATGTCTTCTTCCCATATCATGTGGTTAGGTGGAGGAGCAGGTTTGATGACCCCAACTTCACCATATTACAAAATAAGACTGAAATAATAAAAATACCAATAGGAGAGTGACTAATAAATCCCAATCATAAACCTATCAAAAAAAGTAAAATTAATCAAATAAACATTCACATTTTATTTATAGTTTTTTTAAAGAGTATGGATGAAGCCATGTGCTGCTAACCAATGTAGTTCCTGAAAATGAAATTGAGAAAGAACAAGACACAAAAACCGCATATGACGATTCGCTAAAAGAAGAAAATGCTTTTCAGCTGTTGACTCGTTTGAAAACAGAATTTTATAGTTTATGAGTCCATTTCAGACTCTGTAAAAACAATTTTCCGTATTTAAATCATAATTTAAAAANTAAGAGACAGTGTTCATATAGTTCAAACGCATATATTTATTCCGTGTAACCTACTCGTTAACAAGATATGTGATAACTTTCAGTCAGGTGAAAATGGCGACGAGCTGGTTAGAAATGGTGTACAGCTGTGAAAGGCGAACGGGTGGTGGAGTGGTTAAGACCCCTGCGATCAACGCAGGGGTCCCGGGTTCGATTTCCGGTTCGCATCCGTTTTCACCTGATCGTATGATATCATTTCTCCTCATTCTTTGGCGTCTATGTAACGTGTCCCACCGAGAGAAATAATTCCGTTTAGCGTATTCCGTGCATTTAGAGAAGCACATACAAACTTTGATTGAAAAACATTCCTCTTGTTCGCAATGAAAGAAATCGTTATTGGTTGAGACGTATTTGAGATTCTTCCAATCGCATTCGCTGGCGCTGCATCCCTGAAACGTGAACCAGCGCGCGAATCCCCTCTTCCGTTAGTTCCAAGGCAGCTGCAAGGAGCTCATGCGAAGTCGCGCATCTGAGGAACTCTCTCTCTCTTTTTCTTCCTTATTTCTTCTTCTCCCTCTTCCCCCCCCACCACCACCCAACGACACCTTCAGGCTCAAATTGCTTTCCTATTGGATTTCCTCCCCTCACGGAGCGATGCGTTATCTCAGCGTTTAGTGCGGCGGAAAATAGCATTCCCCCCTTCGACATCTCTGCAGCTGTTGGCACTACTGCAGCCACCATCTTAAGGGCTATAGGGTACAGTACTTTCTCTCTCTCTGTCTCGTGTTCCCTCTCATTCTCTTTTCGAGGAACTGTTAGTATTCCAGGAGTGATTTGAGCTGCACCCCTTCGTCGAGGTTAATACAGGATGAACACTGATTCGTGGTACAAACTTTGAGGATAGGTACAGGGCACTGTAACAATCATTTGTTGTATAGGAATAGTGTATGGGCGCTAGTGTCGCGGTGAGGCGCAAACACAGGAAGTACTTGATATCGTTGCTCGAATATCCGTAGCTGTTGCACGTGTGCGTGGAATACCCGACGCAGTCAAGCGCGTATCTTTGTTGGTGGACTTTGCAATTTTGTAATCATTGCACTCGTCAACGATGCTGTCGATAAACGCTGTCTTTCCTTTCATATCGCATTTATTGTATTGCGCAGTGGCCGGTATCAACCCTTACAGTTCGGGATCATTCTGTATGGAGGGGAATTTTTTTTCGCAAAATGGGAACAGTGTTTAAAAGCAATTTGAAAATCTCTGGGAATCATGGTTACCACAAGCGTGCGATGAAAATATCTGCAGCCCCAGAATGCTATTATCACTCATTCAAATATCATTCAACACTGGGGAGAGAGATATGGAACTTCATAAAAACATCACTTCGATTATTTTGATCTTTTTTAATACTGTGACTCGATGTTGAACAAATAATAAATTTCGTTTCGCTGTATCTGCAAGTGATGAACCGAACATCAGAACACAGCAACGGAATTATGATTAGAATGTTTTATGGGCTGAAAATAGTACGTTTACAAGAGAAACATTCAGGAATAAGTAAGAATAGAAGATTCTAGAAAATTCTCAATAGAAAGAGAATAGTGCAAATGACGATGAAGGAGGTTCTAAAGGTCAAAGGTAAGTTCAAGTTTATCACACAAAAATGAAGTCGTAAATATTAGTTTCTCTTCTTTCAGAAATTGTTCTTATGCTTAATCACAGATCCTCAGTTACCAGAACTTTAATTATTATTTTGCAGGATTTGTAATATTTCTCGGCTTAATACCACATAAATTTCGATGTCGTAAAGTATGAAAATCAGTGAGATATAGTCTTAAGTATAAAAATAACAGTGATAAAATTACAGGGTAAGGTTACAGTGATAACTTAATTCTCTTCTTTTAGGAAATCCCTATTCCGCTTTCCTCTTTCGAGTAAAAAGAGGATTACGTTATACGGAAAGCTTCGATGATTGTTTTTTTTTCTTCGTGGAAGATTACGAAGTTAACTCTTATTACGTTTGTTAAGTTACATCCTTCGAAATTTAAGCTTTTCGTTCTTCCTTTGATTATGATACCGTGCCAACACATCCTTTTTACTCTTTCGGGTTTCATGCTTTTTACTTCGCTCAGATTGCATATGCGGCGACTCCGTCCATCTCTATACAGTAGTAGTTAAAATTCACGAGCTCATCATGTTAATTTTACGTACGAAATTGAAATCGACAAAGCTACAATTATTCTTAATTTTGTTGAAAATATTGCTCTTTCATTATTAAACAGTTTCTTGTATTCTACTGCGTCTTTCTTTGTTTTACAGTTAAGAATATCAAGTACTATGAAAAATAAATGTTTCATTGATAATTCGTGTATTCTTAAAAATATTTTTTGTTCTATTGCTCGGAGATTAGTTTTATTAACAATGCTTCCAACTAGCTATATGTGAGAGAGAAATTTAAGTTTTTCTGGAAGTATCGTTTAAGTGTCCGCATCCGAAACGAACGAACTATGCGTATTGTCGGAGAAAGTTTATAATGGACATTTAGATAGAAATATTAGCTGGATTAGTTGGTTTTAATTATTAATAAAGTTGTGGGGATACTACTGATATCTGACGTATGGGTTTCCAGTAAATATATATCGTTGGCGTAATTCAAAATGAAATTAAAATGTGTAGTCTCGCCAAGCATATGTTTAATGTTACAGCCGACTTTTGAACGCATAGCGATCATCTATTTGCTATTTGTGTTTATTTTCGGCTTGTTTCTTTGTGTTTTATATCTATTTGCATGTATTAATTTTCATGTTAGAATACTGAAGATGAACGCTATACGGTGAAAGTCGGTTCTCATAATAAACACATGGTCTTCTTGGGGTGAAGGAAATCGTGCACATGTTCTTTTTAAATAGATGCATCGTCTTGAAACTATAAAAAGCCTGGAAATCCTCTTTCGTTAAAAAATAAAAGAAACTTTTAGTTGTTGCAATGGTTTCTTCCATCACTCCTGTACATCTTGCAACGAAATTTGTCTTAATCGTATTTCTTGACATAAGATTTAGACATAGGATCATTTCCAATTGGAATTGTAGGAAGAGCTGAAGAAAAAATATATTTTTTTAAAAACAAGCCTCTATTTACCCGTACACTATAACGAATATTATAAGTTTAGTTTTGTATTGAGATAATGCAATGCCGAATGCTAATTCCTCCATACCCCGATAAAAATAAACGCACTTTCAATTTTTATCTCTGAAAATGATTAAATAGTTCACGTTGAATTATTTGTCTTCAAAAAGCTTAATAATGAGATAAGACGTTATAACAACAATGGTAGTTATAGAAATTCGTTACACTTATTTGTATGAAGAGGCGAATTGTATTTCTGAAGACACTTCCCTGGAAATAAACCGTCCGACGTTATCTCGGAATAAAATCGTAACGTAAAAAAAGAAAAAAAATTATTTGCGTTAATCATGATATTGCATTGTCATCGGGTTTATGTCAAATTTCAGGTCAATCTATTTTGGGCGAACTAGTTTAAAATTCAGTTGCAAGATTTTACCCAAATATTCTAACTAACAGGTGAAGTTAAATAAAATCTTGTAAAATACCAGAAAGGATTGTTTCTGTGACNGTTTCTGTGATATGTATAGATGATTGGCCGTAGTACTTCGTAAAATGGTACAGTTTAATTGTAATGTAGTTCATAAATATTTTTTCCTTCGTTTTAATCTATTATTATTTGATACAGTTTTTAAACTGTGTTTCGTAACCGCAATTCTTCGAGTTTGAAGTTGATCGTCGTTCGGAAGCGAACTCTTCGTCCTTCATTTCCGCCTCCCATCTGTTCGTTCCTTTGGCTGTAAGCCGCTTATCTCCACGAGGTTGTTTGTTATATCGAGGAGGCCGTGCCTTGTTCCGCTGCGAAGCGTTTCACGTCGTCTCTGATTCGATCTCTCGCCTTCTTCACTTCGCCTCCTTTATCTTTCACTGGTTCATCCGCATGCGTCCTTCCAATATCATCGGAATTCTAAAATCACAAACTCTTCACTGCGTATTTAAATATCTCACCACAATGCCTGTTGACCTCTATAATACATTAAAAAACAATGTGGGTTTTTGATGGCAATATAGGAATATTTAAAAATGCGGAAAATAAGTAATTTTCGTAAATGTTTTAACATACCGTGTATTCCATCCCATTACTAAGATAATATATTTATAATAATAATAAATTTATTGTCAAAAGCAGGTACAAACTGCGTATGACCACGTGGAGGACAATAAACTAATTTACTCTTCGGAAGCGAGCAAGGGACCATCCCAACAATTCCGATCAACTGCTCTAAGGCAGTGGCGGCTTTAACATTCCAGCTTTACACTCCAAAGATAAGAATAAAAGTAGTTCGACGTGTCATAACATGAACAGAATACCAACAATTTTTTTATTTCATAAAACACAAAATCTATTATTTCACAAGTACGCATTATTATAAACTATAGATTATTCCGAAAATATTGTTTACAAATCGTGACTATTAAAATAACACTAAATTCAGATTTATTATTTCAATAGCCTAGCCATTGTTCATTTATTTCTTGAATGACTGGTAAGGAGTGATTTGAAAGCAGAAATTACTTTTAAGTGTAGATTCTTGATCCAATTATAAAAATGAAGACGTTTTAAAGGTTACTTCTCTGACAGTACAGCGTACTTATGGATATCTTGTCGTTGTTGCGAATCGTATTAGGGATGATAAAAGAGAATGAAATATCTGGATTTTTACCTTCGTTCTAGAAAATGACCCCAAATGACTTATGATGGAAATTTTGTGAGTTTTTCGAAGAGATAAGTTCCACGAAGAGAAAAGGAAGTTTTTGTTTCGATGACTTGGCTCAAGTTGAAAGCATAAGGGACATAAAAGAAGCATTTGATTATGAATAACAAAAACATATCGATGCCTGACATATTGTTGTCGATGAGTGGTAGGATAACCATAGAGCAAAGCAAGTGCACTAAATAAAATGAACAATAAAATGTAATATATTCATGGGTTTTTGGTAAATTGCTTATTTTTTAACTCAAATAATAAGAAACGCACTTATTCCACTTCTTACAGTATAATTAACAAAATAGTAATGCAATAATACTGACCCGTGGATACAGTAAATGAAGGTCAGCTCGGAGAACGGACTGTAAACACGGGCAGCTCTCACTGGAGCGTGTTTACAGTCTCTTTGCTAACAAGTTTACATTAATTAAATTCTAAACTTGAGATAAAAGTATCATGATGTAGTCAAATCAAAGGAAACAATAAACCTCTTTATACGTCATAAATATCCAAGTTATTTGGAAGGTTTCTTTGTCTTCTCAAATTAGTAATTTAACAACTTATATATATTTTTTTATTTAAAAAGAAGCCACCTTTTTTAGTTCATCTAAAATATGTTTTAAAGAATTATTGGTATGTTCTATGATTATCGGTAGTTCTTCAATTATTTTTGGTTCAAGAAAATTAAACTTTTCCTAAAAATTAGTTTGGCAATAATGTTTTTCCTTAGGTCTGACAAACAATCCTAGAATGCGATTAAATATTGAATTTTGTTTTAGTGATCCCAAAAATTATGTAGAATAAAGACAATTTTATGATTTAGAAAAAGGCTTTAGTAGTAGAGAAATGGCTTTGCAATCTCCAGTGTCTGTCCTGTAGTAAGAAGATAATTCAACATAAAATAATCGTAGAAGAGGAAGTGTTTACCATTGTAGTAAACTCACGTTGTATTAATAATGAGCACTTTATGGATTGGAATAACTCATAATATTAGTGAAAGAAGTTAATTATTTTATACCTAGTGCATCTGAAATTATATTTATAAAAAATGCACATGGGAGTTTGAATTTACGCACTAACACAGAGAAGATGTCGAGTGTAAAGAATTAAGGGAGAATTTTGTTACAATTCGGTTGTTGGAAGAAAAAATGAATGAGGAGAAGATTTGAGATGACACGAATAGAAATGCCAACAACATAGTTTAATAACATATGAATTCCACTAGCTAAAACTATGAAATAAGGAGGAACTCAAATGATACAGAATTGAGTGGCTGTATACTTGTAGAAGAGTGGTGAAGGTGCAGCGATGAAATGATTAATAGTGACTCTCCAATACCCCTTGTGAAGCTGGGAACATTCAGGATGCAGCAATTTACAGCGTTGCTAGGCTGAGTTGAAAGTTGGTCTTGAAGTGTGGAAGATAGGTCCGTCGTCAGGCTGGCTGGGTGACCATGGTTAAAAGCATGGTTGCANCTGTTGTAGCGATTTGGTGATATATCGCAACATAGGACAAGGGAACAATTTATGGACTCGATACTCTTTGTGCTAATTGAGTGACATCTCGGGATTCTTGAGCTTCTATGAACTATTTCTTCTAACCTCATAGGTTCCTTCATAAACACGCCATCCAACGAACCATGTTTCCTCGCCAGAACAACTTAAAATAACTTAGCATCTCGTATCAAGTCAATCAAACAAGATGGAAGATCGATAGCCCCAGATCGATACGCGGTCGACCTGAGACGTCACGAGCTAGCGCGGCGCGGACCCTCGACGCGGCAAGCATCATTCTCTCACTCGGCCCGACACTAGTCATCATTTCATATTCTTCACTTCTCATTCCACGCTCAACTCTACAACTTCTCCTTAACCTCTAATAGAAGACATCTACTGGAATTGTCTTCATGCGGCACCCGCAAATCACTTGGCATCAGCAAGCAATCGCTCACGAGATAATCTCCAGGTCAAATCGCAACGTGATAGCGTCGTTTGACCGCGAAATGTCGGCCTTTCCACATAAACTGCACTTCAACTCAAATCATCAAATCAGCATCAACCCAGCGCCATCAAGGTTAAATCCCGAGCTGAGTCTGGCATTATTTCCACTTACTTGTGCGAGGCTCCTTCCTTTCTCTTTTCTGACCTTCCTTGGTCACCTCTTGTTCTTTTCGATCCCGACGACATTAGGGCTAGGGTATCTTTCATTTTCCTCTTTCCTCTTCTTTTTTTTTCTTTATGTTTTTAGTAAAGTCTTGAGATATGTTGGGATTTGAGTTTTGAGTTGTAATTCAGGNATTCGGCGAGTCCCACACGCGGGGGGAGTAATGTTGGCTCTCCCTAGTGCGTAACTGCATTTTCCCTACCTGTACAAGTTTTAAGGGCTCTAATGACTTCGATGTTGACGAACCCTAAAGCCCCACAAAAAAAAATAAAAAAAAATGCATGAAAGAGCTTTGTTTCCACAGACCATCCATTAGACGTATGTTGATGAATTTGACCAAATTGCAACGGGCGGTAAGGATGAAATTGATGAAAGTAAATGTGAATATTCAAGATGTGCATCCCTCGCATCATCGCTTCCACCCCATCGCGAGTATTGAGCTCAACGTGGCGAACCACCACTTCGTCAGAAGTGCCCTACGGGTGTTCGAAGTTCCAACACATCCCCCGCACCCCTTAGAAAACTCACCCCCGACACGCGTCTGTTGAGGAAGCTACGAATATAAGGGTGGGATGGGGCGAAGGGATCGCGACGCCAAGATAAACATGAAGAGCAAGCAAGGGATGATATGGGTCACGAGGCCGCCTCCAGGCAACTGCAACTGATACGGGCTTCACTTTGCTGCTCTTTTGCCAGTATCCTTTAAAATCCGCTTTGTAGCGGAACCATTCTATGTAACGGATGGGTTGTTTTTATTATGAGATGCTCGGAATGAGCGATCTCGAGACTAATATGTTTAATTGGGTTAAACTTCGCTAATAAAAGTGAATTATTTGGAATATCTTCGGGGTGGGAACAGTAATCGATAAAATTATTTAAAATTTCAAATTTTGTTTATATTGCTATTACAATGTAAAGAATGGTTCTGCCTTTTTTTAAATTAAATGAAAACATCAGAAAGATAATTAAAATTAGCTGCTTACCAGTAGACGTGAATCTACACTCTCATTACTGTAGACAGTAAAGCTAACTGAAGTGTTCGCTAATCGCACCCCTCTGATGGCTTAGGTGGTAGCGTTCTCGCTTATCACCAAGTCATCCCGTGTTCAATTCGCGGTGGGGCGAGAAAAAAATTTGTAGCTCTTCACATGAATGTCCCAGTTCATATACAGCTGTGACTACTGAAAAGCGAACCCTCCTTCCTCTATCCACCTCCTGCTGGTATCAGTAGCTCTAACTATTACTAACGACTTCTACTAACCCTTCCACGTGCACCTATTGTTGATGAATCCAGCTAAGCTACCACCCAACTCCCACTTCCTATCGCTCCATGTAGATAAGCTTCAATAGCACTAATTTACATTTGCAAAGACTATAATGGAAAGAGTTCCATTGCGTTACGTGATGCGGATGGGGAATCCACTGAACGAATCCGATCTACGAAGTGACCGAATCAAATAAGCAAAATTATATAAATGCTGAGAAGAACATTGTTTTCAACAAAACAACATAAAAGTGAAATGAAAACCACAGAATTCAGTAGTCTTAACTATGCGATTTCTATGGAAAATGTATCTTTTCCTGTCCATTTAAAAGTTATTCGTAATTACATTAACGTTAGCGTACAATACTGAAAACTGCGTGTATATGTGTGTGGGTTTGTCTTTGTGTTATCAATAGTACCAAATTTTCTTTGAAAGTTGATGTACGTTTTTCTATGTTTGCTTAACAATAAAATAAATATTTTTTAAATGTTTTGATTGTAAATTGTGGAAATTTTGGATGTTCAGTAATTATTTTTTTTTAGTTTCTTTTCAACTCCCCGGCAACGAAAAATAGTAGTGTTAGTATTTGAATAAAATCATGCTTTACTTGCACGGTCTCTTAGGGATAAAACCTCTCAAGGGTTGTATTTAAAATAAATATGCGTGCATCTCCTAATAAAATCGATATGAAAAGATTATCTCACGTGTCATTAATTTGATGTACAACAAGGTAAGAAATGTTCTTAGCTGCATATGAATGAAGGGAGGTATTCAATAAAAACTGTAACCTAACCCACTGAAATAGTAATCTGGCAGCCGTTGTCATTCGGTATTCTAACTAGGTAGAATGATATTGCAAAAGTTTTATCAATGAGGTTATGGGGAAAATAGGGATTAAGCTAAAGCTTAAATAATCTCAGATGTACGTCCAGTTTTTATGATTGTTTTCCTTATTCTCACTGATGATGGTTTTTCAAAGACGTATTCTTTTTATTTGACCTAAAGGTGTGTTTTTCTTTAGATTGTTTTACGTCACATTATTTTATTGTTTAATAGTCTGACAAGTAACCCTCCCGGGCTTCTCTCGTGGGTTTTTTATGTTTCGCTTCAACTTGTGTATTTTAACTCATATATATTTAATCCCTTTTTTTTCAATAATTTAAGTTCACCTTTATAGATAGACATGTCCTACTTTTTGTAGATCTCTGAGACAAGTAATACCACCCATTGTTGTTCCCTGTATCTAACAGCTTAAGCAGCGTAAGAAAATCTGTTTCTTTCCGACTTTATTTACTAATATCGCCATTGCGTATTATGCATAACAAAATGTAAACTTACGAGAAAACCTTATAAACTAGGAAAAGAATACGTCAATCGAATGAGTTCTAGAGATTTATAAAGACAGAGTCATGCAAATATGCAGACAGGGTTTCTGCGCTGCGCGGTTGTTAGAAATATTTAAAAATTAATTTTTTTAAACCTCAATATAATATTTTAAAAAATCGTTTATTAGTCTTTTAGGAATAATTGTGTAGTTGCCAGTTGACCGGGAAACTGGGATGAAACATAAATGAAAAGAAAGGAGAATGTGTGTGCCAACTTTCGAAGCTGTTGGAGTATCCGTCTTTGCCTATATGCTGCGGACACACAGATAGGTAAACTCTTCCTTCTATGTATATGAATGGATTAAGACCCTTTATGGGGTTGAAAATGGACCATATATTTACTGAATATATTTTTTAATTAATGATATGCAGTGCAATCCTTCTCATTCCAAAGAATTTTATTTAATTAATTCAAATTAACGAAATGTAATACTATTTTCGTGACTGTGAGGTGAATGAAATCTCTCTTAATATGAAAAAGATAGTACATCGAAGCAAATAGTAACAATAATATAAAAGTTTTAAAAATAGTGCTTTTATAGTAATATAGATTTGGAGAATTTTCTATGCCTGCGTCATTAAAGAAAAACGTAAGTGAGAAAATCCAATCTAAAAGACATCTCATAAAACGGACCATGTTTAGGAACAGTTTAGAACATTGCGTCCTGAATTATTTTCAACTCGCGCAGGAAAACGGAATAACACTATCAAACTTCATTAAATGCTGCACAATTATAACTTAATCAACTAATGGTTGTGCAATTTAAGTGATTCAAATTAAAAGTATTCTTTAAACCCTCATCGGTGAAGTCTCCTGTTTTAAAATGGGGCACTCAAATTAGAGAGACCTTCGCTAGTTTTCAGGAAGAGATGGAGTTAACTTCTAACAAGTCCTACTGTAACTTTCTCTCAGCTAATTAGTTCATGGGCTTTATATAGTAACATGGGACACACATTTACATAATTAATTAGTTTATCGATATCGATCAAAATTTTTGTTTTTTCAGCGAATAAATTTGAACGGAATACGTAGTAAAATGACTTTTTTTTTCACCGCTTTAGCAAAAAATAGTATTCAGTCATGTGTTGGGAACTGTTTAAAAAACGCATTACCATAATTATAATATCCTATCCATGAAAATGGATTTTTTCTTCTTTGAAACACTATTGTAAACACAGCGCAATAGAACCGGTATTTCTAAAAAAAAGAAAAAAAACAAATCTAATTTAACTTATGTTCTATTTTTGACTGTACATAATTACTACCTTAAATTTTAATGGTGCAAACTAGTACTCTTTAAAATAGTGCTGCGATTTGTTTGAATAATCTCATCCATTCCACCATTTAAGAGACGCACATGTTAAATTTGAAAAGATCTTGAATATCACTTGAATATCACTTGAGTCAGGCAGTCACTCCATGTTAAATATTGGGACTAACATAAAATACAAACTTTCTTCGTTCATATGTGTTTTACTCCCAAACTCAGATTGTTCCTTTACCTTGACGTTCATTATGAAACGACTGTGGGTAAATCCAAAATCAACCTGTAAAAGTATTTGTTAATCAGTATTTTGTTACGAGTTCATTAGCCTAAATCATTCGACGTCGACCCAAGCAAAGGTGGTGACTGTTATTAAATGAACTCAGAGGACGGACACTGTCATAGGTTCTAGTTCTAGAGGTCAGCATCAAATGAAATTACTAAAAATAAACTCATTGCTCAATAAATGTATTTTGCTACGATCTGGTAAAATTTTATGGAACAAAGTTGTTCTACCCAAAATACTTGTATACCTATTTTTTGTCCCAATTGCTTTATATTTGATGTTAACTACACTATTACAGCTAAATATTGTTTACGTTTTAAGTTATATGACTATTGCAAATGAATTGTTAACGTTTTTTCATCATAAATATCTGTGTTTAATTCTTGCGTCTATGAGTCAGTCAGTGAGTATGTTGGTAAAATTTGAGAAAAAAAAAAGTAATCTCAAATATTTCTGATGAATATTTTACATTCGGAATGAATTAGTCAAAGTTAATCACTATCCTTCGTACGTGATGACCTCTCCGTTCGCTTCATGCCTCCTTCCCTTCTCCTCCCTTCCCATCTCTCTCGTTCCCCTCCCAACGAGGAGGAGAAAAGCATCTCTTGTGAACCTCGAGGGAATCCGTTCGAATACCGGACGCTCCAAGCTCCTGCGCTGCCGCTGCTGTTGGAGCCGTAAACTTTGGATCCTCCATCGCACTCCATCTCATCCCTCCGTCGGTTGGCATGTGGGTCAATGCGGAGATGCTAGAGAACAACGGCTGAGTACAGCGTTCATTCGAAATGAAGTATTTTACGATTGATTATAAGGATACCACATTTCAGCAGGTTTAACTAGTTTTTCATATTACGAACTCACAAGATTAAAAAAAATTCTTTATTGGAACTAATCATTATTGACCAATAATCCTTTTACATCTGTTTCTTAAAATAACGTACAAAATTATTTCACCTAGTAGTGCCGTATATTTTTTCATTGATATTTGTTTAAGAATCACCTTCACACAATGTAAGTTCTATATTAGCATAGCAGTATATTTATTCACTCAAACAATTATCACACTATATAATCCTACACTAACTCTAAATGTTTAAGTCTTTTGAGTCTATTGACCTGATTCTCGTTGTCAAGAATCTCGATAGCCCCCACATTGGTATTTCCATGAATCCTTAATTCTTCTTTGGCTACAAATCTTCTTATTTCACTGGAAACATCGGGAATTTCATGATCTCGTGTGAGAACAGCGTTCCTCGGAAATGAAAAATTTTACGATTGATTATAAGGATGCCATATTTCAGCAGGTTTAACTAGTTTTTCATGTTATCAACATGCGAGATGGTGAAATTAATAGCAGCATAACTTAACGTTATTTCATACAGAAAAACAAAATGTTTTCTTAGAAATCTTGTAATATAATATTCAATGTATGTATTATATCGAAATTGCTAAATATGCTAATCTCAGCGTTAGAAATCAAACAAACAATTCTGAGTATGTTTGGAGTAAACAGTTAATAAGGTTGTTTCGTACCATAATTTTAGCTCTATATTTTAAAAATAGTATTGAATTAGCATTGTGTTTATTCTAGGAGAACGGTCTTAACTTTCTTGCTTTTCTATGTTTCTTAATTTGTTTTCATGTTTCACTGATGAGTACATACTGCAGTTCATTGTTGACCATTCTATTTCTGGGTTTCAATTCCTTGTTGGGATTTTTATGCATGGTTGGATCTCCTATTGCTATGTTAATAGAAATTATTTGTTTCTGGTCACAAATGTGTCTGAACTATGTACTTCAGTTATTTGAAATGTGATAACGGGAATATCTTATTTCCCCCCCAAAAATACTAAATGCTCGGACAACATATTCGAAATAGAAAAAGCGTGTCGTGTGTCAACATCTTGTCTCTCGACTCAAGGACACTTTTAACTTCCTTATAATGATTATGATAGGATTTACTCCATATTATTATACAGGAGGAATGAGAATTCCTATTACACAGTTATAATTGTTGTAGAGGGGACTCATAACAGCAATATTTCGTTATAAACCTATGTCCAGAAAAGCGCCGTTTCGAAGATAAACGACTTTGTACGATGGGAGCCAATACACATTGACAGAGGTCGGTGAATTGTGTAAAGTGATGTCGTGTGTGACGTTATGTCACGTGTCATAACAGAACAATCCAATGAATTGTTGCGCATGTACATCAGTTGTCACTGAGCGATCGAGTAAGGTCGTACAATACAAAATGGCGGAGTATACGTTTTCCGAGTACACCGACATGTTGCTCATCTATGGTGAAAGTGGACGAAATGGTCGATTAGCACAACGCCTGTATCACGGCCACCACGATCGCCCGAATTAACGCTTCTGGACTTTTTCCTGTGGGGTTACATGATGAGTATTGTTTACGAGACATCTGTGCAGTCACAGGACCATCTCCTTGCCCGAGTAATGACTGTTGCGGAGGTTATTAAGGACACTGCAGGATCTTTGGACCGTGTGTATGTGAACATTGTTCGCACGTACACTTTGTGCAACGAAACTCGTGGTCGTCAAATCGAACATATTATTTAGTTCACTTTGATACGAGTTGGTTGATGCACAAGCAGCGTATCCTTTGACGTTATTTCAAAGTCGTTTATCTTCCAAACGGCGCATTTCCGGACATAGGTTTATCACCAAATATTGCTGTTCTGGGTCCCCTCTACAACACCTATAAGTGTAATAGGGATTATGAATCATCCTGTATAAATGCGTAACGCGAAAATGTCTGTCTGTTTGCTCTCTGATCACGACGAAACCACTGAATCGATCGTGATGCAATTCGGTATGGAGATATTTTAGATATCCAGGATGAACGTAGGCAAAGCTTTATTTTAAAAATAAATGTTTTTTTTTACATTAATGTCGATGCGATCGGGGAAAAAGAGAGAGAGTATTATAATCGCTTGCGCCCTTTTGCCTTTTAAACGATTAGAGACAGGTGACAATCTTATGAATGGAAATATTGTTTGCCTCAAAGAGTTCAACAAAAAAGTCAGCAACATCTTATGTATGTCTTCAAAAACGAACATAAATTATTGATAGAAAGTTATTAAAAATAGAAGTGATAATATACTTCATTTTAAGAGAGTAATGTAAGAAAGAAAAAATTAATCATAATCAAATTTAGTGGATTATGTGTTTTGTGCATTTATCAAAGATAAAAAGCGTTTCTTTAAATCGAAAAATTTCGACGAATAGTTTAGATTTAACAAAAATTGTAATGAAGCGGTGCAGCCGCGTTATGCCTCGGAAGCTAAAAAATGACCGACTCGGCTTCCGCGAGATGGCGTAGAGAATAGTCTGGTTTTGTATGAAATTTGTATTATAATGAATTTGTAAAATTAGGACGATATATATGTTTTTGAAAATGAGTAAGTAAAAATATTTTGCTATATAGATAGATTTTATATTTTCCTAAGTAAAAGTAGATTATTTTCAGAATAATACTGGCCAACGCCGGATAATCAGGTAGTTTCTTAAGAGTTTCACTGGGATCAAAATGAAGTTTCCCGTTCCGAAATTTGCCGTGGAATGCAACCAGCATTTCTTCCGTGTCATGCGGTACGCAACTCGGACGAATTGTGGTGAAACCTCGTATGTTTTTCTCGAAACGTTTTTCCTTCGTTATAATGATAATATGGTATATACATATTGCAAATGTGTCTGCTATAGAGTACACTGGGAAGAAAAGTATATGGCACCATAAGGGTACAGGTCTCAAAATCATAGTACGAATAGCTTCTACGAATTATTACCCCCGCCCCCAGGGGACTTACATCTAGTAAGTTCGTGTTTGGCGAACACGGGGCCCCGAGCTGAGTCTGGCATTACTTCCACTTTACTTGTGTGAGGTTCCTTCCTTTCTCTTTCCTGACCTTCCTTGGTCACCCCTTGTTCTTTTCGATCCCGACGCCATTAGGGCTAGGGTATCTTTCATTNTGTAGTGGTTGAGTAATTCGGGGAGTCCCACAAACGGGGAGAGTCATGTTGGCTCTCCCTAGTGCGTAACTGCATTTTCCCTACCTGTACAAGTTTTTAAGGCTTTAATGACCTCGATGTCGACGAGCCCTAAAGCCCCACAAAAACAAAACAAAAAAAATCTACGAATTACAAACTTTCTCACTGCGATATTGTTTTGGATACATATACCAGTACTTTTAAGCACTTCATATATGTAATAAATAAATATATATGACATAAGTATTTATAAATTATATATATAT
>NNCF01127915.1:357029-370049 GCA_002313205.1 Laupala kohalensis | reverse complement strand
TGTCCAAATTTCAATAAATTTGTTTGTGATCGTTTTGTGAATTTGTGAAAAGTTATTTTAAATGTGTAAACAAAGTAAAAATTAAAAAAAAACGTATTTCTGAGTGATCATTGTTTCTATTAACGATTATGGCCATGGATATTCAATTTGAGGAGGAGTACATTCAGAAGTACGACTATGGGAAATTTTACACGCGAGATGAATTCTATCGGCAGTACACAGCTGAAATACTGGAAATATGGGATGTGTCTGGAATGTGATTCACTTCGAACCATGCGTTTTTTTTTTAAATTTTAGTCACAGTTGAATTAAGGTGGAATTTCATGTCAACCAATGATTTATTTTCTTCCTCTAAATTTGAAATGACAATGGATCTCAAGGTGTTTTATTTACATTTCGATTGCTGCATCGATCTTCAGGTACATAATCAAAACAGAGAAAACTTTGTTTCGATTTGTTTGCTGTGATATCCCTTAGAAAAAAGCTCTTCCAATTTTTCCCAAATTTTCCGAGAAAGTTTTCCAATTTTTCTTTCCCGAAAAACCTTTTTCTGATTATTACGAGCATTAAAAAATTAGCCAAATCTGTTCAGTCGTTCTCAAGTGATGCGCTTACGAAGGAGCAGTATTTAATTTTTATTTAGATAGATAATTCAGGGGCGGCAAAACTTGTTTTACGGGCCGCATATGGCCCCATGAGTCGTCAGTTGGACAGCACTAGACTAAAGGAAAGTGAGGAGATTATCATTCACTCTTGACTTAGAGAGAGAGAGAGAGCTGTCATCGCGTGCTTAGCATGCCGTATCTGTCTGTCAGTCTGTGTGCGAAATGGATGGCGTGACCGCATGTAGCACTAGGGCGGGGTTTCACTCTCGTTCAACATCTGGCCTCGTAGAGTCTGTGGTGCAGGATGCGCGGTCGCCTTCCTTGTACTCACCTTCAGTTCGTCGCAGCAATAACTAACTATAAATAAACTAATAAAGTAGTTTTACTCTTTTCAAAATATGTAAAACATCTACATTACTAAAATTATGATCCAAAATAATTAAAAGAAGTCATTATTCAACATTTTTATCAAACGAAAAATGTATTATGAAAGATTTAGGGATGCTATTGTCTATATCCTATAATACATTTTGTAACGTTCGCGTCCTGATTTATAAATACCCGTCGTTACCTCGGATTTTCCTTACACTAATCATTTTTTACTCAGGAAGAAATGAAATCTGTCTGTATTGTAAGATCAAAATGCTTTTACCTACCGTTTATTTAAGAACATATACAGCATCCTAATTTTTCAAACTGATAATAATACGAATTTGATGCAAAACTTCGTCGCGCGGCAGCGCTGCTCGAATATTCGCTTCCGAGGCGAGACGTGACTGCACTATTTCAAAATCTTAACTATTCGTCGAAATTGTACAATTTAAAGACTTTTTTTTGTTTCTTAAATGTTCAAAACAAATCATTCCTTAAGTGTTATAATTATTGTTTTATCCTTTCTTTAAATACTCTCTTAAATTGAAATATTGTCGCACTTCTACTTTTAAAAACGTTGTATCCATAATTTATTGAAGTTACACGTATGCTGTCGTGGACGTTTGCAGCACTCTTCGAGGCAGACAATATTGCCAATCACAGAAGCCATCTAACTCGAACCGGAAGTGAAAGAGAATATCTATGTTTTCATGATTTCATCGACATTCATCA
Organism: Laupala kohalensis; assembly: GCA_002313205.1. Taxonomy (NCBI): domain Eukaryota; kingdom Metazoa; phylum Arthropoda; class Insecta; order Orthoptera; family Trigonidiidae; genus Laupala; species Laupala kohalensis. The sequence continues at coordinate 368,340 of NNCF01127915.1, read as the reverse complement.
CATCTGTCTTATCATGCATCTTAAAAATAAGTCATCCTATGTTCATCCTGGATATCTAAACTTTATCCTTTCCAAATTCGGTTCAGTGGTTTAGTCGTGATCCAGTAGCAAATAGAAGGTTCTCTTTTGCGTTACGCATTTGTATATTAGTAAGTAGGATTCCTCCCAGAATGCGGTACGAGCTATCTCATGATTCAATGTTCTCATTCCACTGTGGAAACTGTACTTTTGTATTCATTCATTCATTCACGTCTTGTTGTTTAAGGCGTATATTTTAACCTTTTTTTATTGGAAACCATGAATCCACTTTGTTTTAACTACGCTCAATTGCTATCTGCGCGAAGAAGGGTTATGCGCACGTTTTATTTGCAACAGACGTTATTTAAAAAATTTGAGCTCTTTCGATATTAATATCTTCTTTTGTATTTGACTTGAATCCTATCACTTCATTTACTTACATAGTCAAACGTTTTTCATACAAAAAATCTTGTACAGAGAGTAGCAAAAGAGTATTTTAACACTGTTAAAATTATGTTATTTAATCATTTAATATTATTTTATTCTTTAGTAGTTTTTATAAATTATTCGCCCGATCCCCGCTGATATGTAATATTAATAAACAAGTTATAAAATTGCCAACCGTGTGCTGCCAAGATAAATAAAAATCCGTCGCCTCTTTGTAAATTATATTCCAAGTACATTTGTAATGGAATAGAAGAAATCTGTGTAAAATGTTTCTTCATTATATAATAATAATTTATTAGTCGGCTAGTGAGCGATGCTCGGTAGCAGATAGAAAAGAATATATATATATATATATAATAAAATAATACGAAGTTAAAAAACAAATCATCAATATCTATAAAAATATTTATAAAATACACACACAAACGGTAAAAAAATGCTTAGAAAATTACTACTCATGGTTACAATGAGAAAGAAATTAGATTTAAGAAATTAATTATATTCATGAGGCTCATATGTGCGTACATTCGCATACATACACAAACGCATTTTCGCTTACAAACAGTTACAGAAACACACTCATACGCACAAACACGCTAAATATACACATATGTTGTTACTCCTCCTTTACCCTTAGCGTGAAAGTAATTGCTATAAAATAAATAAAAGAAATTAATAGCTATAAAAAATAAAACCAAAACAGGGTTGCTGAGAGCAATCATGTAAACTTCACTACTTTCACTCTGAGCATTTTCTATACCCATAGTCTCCATTCACCTCACTACACTTCACTGCACTTCACATGTGCTCCTATTTCGACGAAGCAAGAAGACGGTTGCGAAAACATTTTACTCCTTTCGGTAAGTTCGAAAGTGTTGTTGCAGGTAAGTTACTCCAGTCTACAACGGTTCTATTCACAAAGGAATATTTAGCAATATCAGTTTTCTGTTTCCTACATTTTATTTTACGCTTGTGGTCGCCGCGACTAATGTACTTCGGTTTGTGTAACCTAGCGTTCACTGATTTCCACGCGAGGCGCTAACATTACAACTATTTCAAGCGTAATGAAAGAGGAAAAGAAAGCAAGACATTAAAAGCTAATTTCGGTTCAATGAATTTCATTGAAGTGTACAAGAGTCTGTCTGTACTTGTAGTGCGGGTTATTACATCCTTATTTATAGTATTTAATACCCCTCCAAATCTACGATGATAATTATGTTGAACATATGATTCGATGGCTGTGTACGTAAACGTGTCTCGTAGGGCAACTCTTTGAAACTGTAAAATCGTGTGAAAGTTACACGTAAATTTCTATTCTATATTGTGACTTTATTATTATTATTATTATTAATAACAATTTAATTGCAAAGGGGAGGAAACCGAATACTCACTTCTATGGGAGCCACTCACAATGAAAACACAACAATATGGTGTTCGAGCAATGAACAAAACATTTTATTACTCATACTGCCACTCAATACACAATATACACTACACTGGAAAATTATTATAACTACACATAACTTCGCCTACTGCGCTGGTAACGTTCCTTTACATGGTACTCACCACTCTGCTTCTTAATTGGAGGTTCCTCTGTTCTTTACACCCTTCTTACACTTTATCACTTTAATTGTAGCACACGGCCTGCTGATATTTATGTCACAATTTATAGTTCACAAGGCCAAAAATAACAAAACAATTCCCTTCTACACTCTTACACACTACTCAAACTGTCTGGTGATGTCGGACGAGATGAAGATCTGTTCAATTTTGTGTTCAAGATTTAGCGACTCGTTCTTCGTACCAAATTAATGTTCGTCCCCTTATTTTCTTGTCTAAGCGATCTTTTTTTTTTTTCCATTCACCTTCTATGTCCGCCACATTTTGGAGTTTCCCGACTCACTTCGCCTTGATTTGCTTTCGTCTTTAGCCACATTTAATATTACTAACTACTCACTGTATGAGTGCGCCTCGCATCTGCTCTGACGGGTTACAGTGGCACTTCTTTTCGATTGTCTGAGCTATGACTATACTTGCTAATTGGCTGAAATGACCTTTATTGACTCATTAACTCCTAAAATGTTACGTCTTCGCATTGTTCGAATCGCTCACTCGTTTGACCTAATTAGTCGCACTGTACGAGTATTATTGGCTATTTCAATCACCCGTTTTCTGTGACCTCACTCCACAAAAAAAAAATCTCGTAAATTTTTCCCTGGCTGACTCGATAAATAAATTGTTGCAATTTTATCACTGTCTGTCTCAGCAAATAGCGATCGCCAATCTTCACACTGCAATCGAACAACGATGAACTCCTTCAAATTCGTCACAGTCTAACTCAACAGATGAATTGTTGCAATTTTTTTAACCACCTGGTCTCAACAATTAACTGATGCTAATTTTTCACTGTCTCACGTTCAAATACTACACTGTCTCAAAATGTTTTACATCTCAACTGTCACAAATACACTCTCCCAAAATTTTTCTCATCTCCTCCTTCACAACTACCCACTGCCAAAAATTTTCTCCTCTCTCCTACATCACAACCACACACTCCCAAAAATTTTCTCCTCTCTCTTTCCTGTGCCTCCGTGCCCTCTTTTTTTATAGCTAATTTTGTGTCACGTGACGTTCCCCCTCTTCACAGTCTTTGCTTCTACTGCCCGATCTCGGTTCTTTCCCCCCTCTTAATTCTAATTGGTAGTTTCCGAAAAGATGCATTTTGTACTTTCATGTTTCCAATCATTCCAGTTGACTCCTCCCCCCTTAACATTTCATTGGGTGCACCCCACTCTCTCTCTACTTCCAAGATTCTTTCCTCGAGATGAAGGTCTGTCGGCCATTTTGTTATTTTTTTCCCTTCGCTATCTGTGCAGGCGGCATGCTTCTAAAGACCAGGGTTTTATTATTTTATTGCTAGGCGGCATGTCCCTTCCTAGCTCGCACTTGTTCGGAGCGTCGGCATTTCTTTTTCACCCCAAATTTTATTACGTTCTTTTGAATTTTTTTTCTTTCGTATTGCCGAACCCATGTCGCAAAATTACACATTTCTAAAGATTCCAGTTGAGACTTGCATTTAGGATACATGTCCCCCAAGAGACCTGGGTCGCGAACCTTTTTTGCTTTTGGACGTTTGCCTCAAAAGTAATATTATTTCCCACGTTGCTTTGGGAAATAATATTCCCTAACATCCGCCCTCTTTCTTGAAAGATTCGTGTTCAGACTAGCAGGCTACTAAAACATGTGTCCTGCTTCCTATTTCTTTTGATCTTTTTCCAACTAAAGGTTTTTATGGCGTTATTCTTCTAAATTTTGCCCCCGTCTTTCTAAAGATTCCTGTTCAAACTTGTGTGTTTCTGAACACGTGTCCTGGTCTCTACTTTTGATTTTTCCAAATAAAGGTTTTTATGGCGTTTTTGTATTTCCAAACTTTCTACTGGGTTTTTTGATGTCGCATCGCCCCGCCAAGCTTCAGACCACCCACGTCTCTTACCGCGAACTCCGATGTTGACCCATGCTCTTTATGTTAATATTTTGAGAACGCGTGATTGAATTATTAATCAATTCAATCCACGGTCTCAATATGTTATTCGACGTGTTCAGCGATATTTATCCAAACGACGCACAACTAATGGTTTTAAAAAGGGCTCTAATGACCTAATGACCGTTGACGAGCCCTAAAGCCCCACAAAAAAAATGGTTTTAAAATTGAGATTCTTTCATACTCTGGCGAATATTACATGTAGCTGAATTTTCCATGAAGTTGGTGTTATTCAAAATTACTAGTGTGAAATAAACCATCCTTGACATGTATTAAGTTGATGTGCATACGAATCTGATAGTTACGATTTACAAACATTATTTTCTGAGTAATCTATAGATCATAGTAATACGTACGTGTGAAATAATAGTTTTTGTGTTTTATTAAATAAAAAAAATTGTTTGTGTTCAGTTCATGTTACGACACGTAGCGAACTACTTTTATTCTTATCTTTGGAGTGTAAAACTGAAATTTTCAATCCGCCTCAGCTCTAGAGTACAGTGTATACTGTCAATGTACGTATTATTTATTTATGCAATGTATTTATTTAATGTAATTTGACGAGGTTCGGGTCATGAAGCCTGTTATTCCACCTAACCGTATAGGAATTGGGTAGGAGACATGTTGCGTTACTGGGGAACCTATGGCACCGAACCTGTATTTGGATTGAATAGGAGAGGGAAACCGCAGCTGAAAACCTCACCTAGTTCGACCGAGCGGGATTTGAACCCGCGCTCTAAAAGTGACGTCACAATAACAAACGAGTAATTTTAATTTTTTTGTTTTTGACACACACCAAGAAGGTTGCAGAGATGTAGTGTGTTGTATTCAGAGGTTATGGCTGGTGGTAATTGATGATGGTGTGGTTCCATATCATACAGGTATGTTGTTTTGTATTATAATAGGACTTCTTGGATAGGTTTTTGTAACAGTTATTGCACAGTTAGATAGTGATCATTGATACATTGTTTGTGTTAATAAGGTGTTTCAAAGTTGTACTAGAAATAATGTAAATTGTGTATGTTCTTTGTAGCCCTGAGGAAGCCAAATATAAGTTCTCACGACTAAAAATTATTTCGAAAGTAAAATGAGTTTACAAACAAAAATTTCCAGAAGAGACGACTCCCTTAATACGTTTAGATAAGAGAAAGCGGAAATAGACTCGTGGATTTACCACTTTCTTCGTCCGGGGCGTTTCTTCTTCTCTCTTACCCTACCATTCATCCCAAACTTTGGGCCCCCAAGGAGTCTCCATTCATAATGAAGGCGTCGTTAAGTGTAACTGTGCACTGAACTTAAACTGAGTGTTTTTCCTTCTCTTTTCTCTTTTTTTCTTTCTTCAGTTCTGGTATTTTTCTTTTCTCTTTCAACTTATTCACATTTCTTTTGTAGTTACTTTCTAATATTTTAAGGTTGGCAAAGAAAGTATTGAAATACACAAAGAATCGGATTGTAAAGTATCTACTAAGTGATTATCGAGTGTTTCTGATGCAAAAAATAATTTTAGATTTCCACCTGTGCTCATGTGTGTTAATTGTCACAAAACGATCCTTAAAAATTCCTTTTATATTACCATTTGAATCAAGATAAGTTTTAAAATTTGGTCTTAAATGTCTGAAATTGTTGTGACTCGAACTGGAAACTTTGTATGAGGAGGACAATGGGGAACCGGTACAAAAGAACCAAGAATGTTAAGAAATACTATTACGGAAAGAGAAAAACAGACAACTATACTTGAAAACAGCTCGTCAGTGTTTTTTAGTACCTATAACAATTAAATTTACTAGTTTTGAAATGGTTGGTGCTTATGTTTACGTTACAACTGAACCTAAGGATGCTGAATTATGTTCTAATTATGTTTATTTTCCCTTTCAATTTTTATTTTTTAAATAAGTAGAATATATCATAGGTCAAACTTGGCAATTTTCGGAATCATCTCTGAATCAAATTTTGAAATGATACCGAAAATTGCCAAGTTTGACCTATGATATATTCTACTTATTTAAAAAATAAAAATTGAAAGGGAAACCTTTAATAAACCTTGAAAAAAAAAATAGAATAAACCTTGAATCAAATTTTAGGTTTCTTCTTTGAATTCACTGTCTCTCTTCATAGTAACTTAGGAACGAGGTGTAAGGATTCGGATATAATTCACGTCGCTTCTGTCTTCCTTTTCCGCCTCCGATACAAAAATACATCAGAGGGATTCGTTCAGCATCAACGCAATGAGGTTGAACATCGTTTTAATTCTCACAACATTAATCAGATTAGATAAAATCGCTATTATCATATTAGATAACGGCTGCATCACGTCAAGAACAGGAAAATAAAAACGTCTCTTCGAATTCCAAACCCTAGTTAAATAGATAGTTTTAGATCCACTGATAGACGAATATAATTTATTGTGTGTGTTTTTAAAACATAACTGAATAATTCATCCAATGCTTTAAATTTAAATAAGATCTCAATTTAAACGTCACTCTCACACTGATTGTCCATTTTCTGCCATATATTCCACTCGTTGTGCATATATATTAAAGACAACCAAATTACTTATACACCACTGATATAAATATATAACATAAAAAAAACACTTGAAAATTAATTAAAATTCACCTCTTAATTAAAAATAATCTCTTAGATTGCGATTAACCTCACCGCCAGGTAACAGATTAATCATGTTATGTTGAATGAATATGGGAGACGGGACCGAGATTCGAACTCGGGACCTTGAGCTTAATGCGCTCATGCGCTTACCGACTGCGTGACCCCGTTCGCCTCCCGGTCCTGTCTTCTCGAGATTTCTGTGTGTTTGTGAACCAGAATTGGAAAATACGACCCAAAACAAAGTACTTCCTAAGGGAGTCGCCTCATATGAGGAGCGTAGTCTCTACGAGATCACCTCAGAGGTCTTTGGGTCTCGCAAGTTGAATGAGGATGGAAGACTGGCTCGGGAGGCGAACGGGATAGCGCATGAGCGCGCTAAGCTAAATGTCCCGAGTTCGAATCTCGGTCTCGTCTCCCATATTCATTCAACATAACATAATTAATCTGTTACCTGGCGGTGAGGTTCATCCCAATCTAAGAGATTTAAACTAAGTGTTGATATTTTGGTGATAAAATTCATGTTATCTTGTGTGTTGTAGATATAAGTGATGGTATGAGAAGGATAACAGAAGAGGAGATGTGAAACGTGGATTTGTCGTAGAATCAATGTGAATTGTAAATTTTAATCCATCTTCATGTATTTTATGTGATATATTTATATCAGAATGGAATATAATTATATAACACATACTACCACGTTCAATTCTCATCGCATTCGTCCATCGAAAGTCTAAAATAATTTATTTACCTTGATTACGTAATGTTCGTTGATAGTAGACCTAGTATCTGGAAACCCGATTATTCCTACACTTCTGCCTCTTCCATCCGGGTAAGTCGGCCTCTGTACGATGTTGTTGTTGTTGTATGCGACAACAGTGGATTTTGATTAGGGTGCAGTGAAACACCCAAAATACAAAATGAGGAGAAGGGAAAATCGTCGGCAAATTAAACGCACAAGTTCCTTTTTACTAAATAAGTACTTTATTAGCACTTGTACAATTACTTTCTAGCCAAAAATACAGACTAATGAGCAATTTTAATTTAACTTAACGTACTGTTACAAAAAATAAACACTTAACGATTTCACTCACTCTTAATTGGTTCATAATTTAGTGCAGTTTTCTAATAACATAAAACCTCAGCACACTTAATATGGTTTCCTTTTTTAAATTTACGGGTTTCTCCAAAAATGTCCAGGAGCCGAATTGATTCTATATTTACATATTGAAGCATTCTCTCTTCGCGTTTCTGCGCAAATTATTTGATGACATCATTTGTAAGTCCCTACGGAGATCTTGATTTCGTACATACCACGGCGCGTTCACAATGTTCCTTACAACTCTGTTCCGAAATCTTTGTATAATGTCTCTCTTACTGTGACTGGCACATCTCTACAATTGAATCCCGTAAGTTCATTTCGGCATTAACACTTGTTTATACACTAATAACTTATTGTAAACAGACAATGATGATTTCACTCCTATCAACAAGATCATTTCTGATACCTAATACGTCTTCTTTTTTCTTCTTAACGTGAGCATTCCATCTTATTCTTGCATCCAATGTCATTCCAAGATATTTAGCTTCATTTGCTACATTAGGTACTATCTTGTTATGTATGTACACTGGGATGTACTGAATATGCCTGTTTGTGAAATTGACATGCACTGATTTATTTTCATTAAGTTTATTTTTCCATCTTTTTTGTCCAATTTTGTATTTGAGTTATACATTACGGCAACTGTTTCTTTGATTCTAAATTAAGTTAATGCAAAAATATTTATGAGCTGCTCATGGAGGATGAATTAACGTTTGTCCTACACTCGAGACAGTAAATTGTTTCGTTTTTAATAAAATTACTAGATTTTTCATTAAAACAACGTCTCACTCTCTACTAAATTTCTTATTTTATTCATTAGAAGAAAGCAAAGGATCTTTGAAATGGAGCTACACAAATTAAGTTCATTACAGAGCAAAATTGAATGCACCTAAAATAATGTAAGTGAAAAAGAGATTTATGTTTCCTCACAAACAAATCTATTGCTATCCATTATGTCTATCATTAATTAATTCTCGTAACATGAATTTTTCTTTTTTATATCAAACTGCTCAAATTAAGTGATGTAAAAATATTTTAATACACTGTTGATTATTTTGATCATATCTTCTTTGTCCTTCCTCTTCTCATTTTAATAAGAAACTGTTCTCAAAATCTACTTGGCTATTGAATCCTGTATTTAGAGTTTGCATTCATATTTGGCACATTTTTAGCTCTTTCGTATTTTATTTGTATCCTTTTCTACAAGATATTAAAATAATATATAAGAATCTGTGCCATTTTCTCTTCTACAAATTACGCAATGAAAATAGAAAAAAAAAATTATCGTTTAAAAACAATGATGATTTTCACTTTTTAAAATAGGTATGCAACCTGATTTCTAGTGAGCAGGTTGAGGTAATGAACTTCCGCTTGAAAATCTACCTTCGTTTCACAGATCTCGCGTCGTGCAGTTGGAGGACATACGTCGCAATTACACCATATTCATCGTAGCATTTCTCAAACACATCTTCCGGTGGCAACCGCATGAAACATCGCGTTAGCTGACGTCGGTGGTAGAATTTGCGTCTCGAAAATAGCTGTATCTCATGTCTAAAAATTAAAGTTTTGTAAATCCCTCTTTTCTTGACACAAATACGACGAAAAGAATTACAGTAAAAGTCACCCTTTAACTTTGCTTCGAGAAATTCAACTTAAGAGAAAAATACATGAACGGAAACGCACTGTGTTCATTAGTTTATTTTGTATTAGACGCAGTAAATTACTATATTGTTTTCAACGTGATCATACGCAGTTTGTAACAGCTCTCTTGACCGTAAATTATTTATTTATTTATTGTCAGTCTAACTGGCTTCATGTTGGTATAGAACCTGTACTCAATGTAGCCAACGCTTTTATTTTGCCATTGTCCGTTAGAGTAATGATAATGGTACCTCGCGTTCTGTTGGCAAGACACACGAAATGTAATTCTTCATGACCAACCTCTGACAACAATCACTTCATTTGCTCTTGTGGCGCTGTTCTGTTCTTTCTGCATCGAGAGTGTGGAAATAATACTTTGTGTCTTTGTTTGTTGATTTATCAACTATTACAGCAAATAGTCACTTTTGTGACTGTTATTAATATTTATTTGGATATTACTTAAATTCTTTGAGACCACGCTCTTACTGAAATTTTCCTGCCATGCTTTCCTTGAAATTTTCGGGAGTGTTTCAAGAATTTGTTTCGTAGAGGTTGGCAATTTATGCAAGGCAGCCATATTGAATAATTTTAGGCAAATGTATCGTGACTTTGAGTATAAGTATGAAGACACATTTAAGTCTCCGTTCATAAATTACGTGATTAGTTTTGACCGATTTTGGATCGCGCTTGGATTCATATTCATTATAATTTTATGTAAATAAAAGAAAACTTTGAAAATTTAACTTGAAATGAAAAAGTTCCAGTTCAGTGGGACAACACTTAGTAGGTGAGTCATTGTTGATCATCGGAGTTGAGCGTTGAGCGGGTTGAGTTTTATGAATCCCCTCCCACAAGTCTCGTCTCAGCGGTAAGAATGTAGTTCCATGTAATGGAAAATTATATTGAATGAATTATAACCCTACTTTGTGGTTTAATGTCATCGGTTATCAGAATCGTATATTAAATCAATCATATCTATTTTGCTGGAGGCTAATTATGATGAGATATTCCATTTTATCTACTGTAATACTGATAATTTATTTTTATAATTGCAATTCCGAGAATTTTTGTTGATAATNCCACGTGGAGGACAATAAACTAATTTACTCTCCGGAAGCAAGCAAGGGACGTATTCCATCAATTCCGATCAAGGGCCTTAAGGCAGAGGCGANGGCAGAGGCGGATTCAAAAATTTCAGCAAAAGTTCCTAGATAAGATAAAAAGTTAGCTGCGAGTTATAATACATATATAATGTCAATATGTTTGTAATTTAACGCAAATATGTTTGTAAATTTATTTACAAACAATACAATTGATACAATTTCAATTTACTCTTTTCACAATAATTTTGACAATACACAATTATTCTGAATTCTACAACCATTTATAACATCCCCGTCTGCGGCATCGTCATTCCTGGGTCTCTGTTTCTCCTCTTGAATCGCTCTTGCTTTCCCTTTAGGCAAAGTTGACGCTTCTTTCGGCGTTGCTCGTTTTTTGCAACTTGTCATCGTTTGTTTCATGCGTCGCTGCTTTTATTGTTCCTCTTTGTTCTACGAAATGTGAAAAACTTGAAATATCAATTTTGTTTCCAGTAATTTACTCTTTTCAATAAAGGATATAAGTCATTTGTAGTCGTTTAATAATTTTAACAAATTGTCCTCTGTCTGGTCCATGTATGTCACATTCCCATAAGATATACCGAGGCGTCTCCTGGTCTTGTCCGCCTGTGCAGAGTCCGTCGGTTACCTTTTTCCAAATCTTTTCAAGTAAGTTGCGAAATCGCCATGTTCCCGTTGATACAGCTCAATTTTAATTAATTTTTGTTAATACACTGTCACAATGATCCAGAATGATCCTGTGTTATGATCCAAAACCAGAAATGATCATGTGTTATAAAATAAATAAAATAAAATTTAAATTAAATAAATAAAATAAAATTTAAATTAAATAAATAA
>NNCF01127915.1:333249-356848 GCA_002313205.1 Laupala kohalensis | reverse complement strand
AAATAAATAAAATTAAATTTAAATTAAATAAATAAAATAAAATTTAAATAAAATAAATTAGATTTAAATTAAATAAATAAAATAAATTTTAAATTAAATAAATTAAATTTAAATTAAATAAATAAAATTAAATTTAAATTAAATAAATAAAATTAAATTTAAATTAAATATGATACATTTCCTACCAATTTTTTCCCATCCCGAATAATATCTTTGTACAAAAATTAGTTACCGGACATTTTAATTTAGAGCTCACCTAGGGGAATAATAAACCCAAGTTTGTTGTGAAAAACCTGTTGCTCACATCGTTCTTCGACGAACAAAGTTTTCAATAATTACCGCGTGGTGATATTCAACTTTCACTCCGATCACTTCATTGTAGTTCTCTGTATCTCATCTCACTCATGGAGTCGGGTAGGTTTCATATTATGGGTCATAAAACTCGCGCAGGAGAGCGGTGAAAAGAAAATATAACAGAAAATGTTCATAAGCGAATGGGTTTCAGCAAAAGAAATGAACTATTCTGTTGCTTCATTTTGTATTTGAAGGCATTTCAAAGTTTGAAATTATACGACTCTGTTTATTAGACGAATTTACATTTTGTAAGTTTCCGTCATAACTGACTTCCTTTGGAAATACAAGTCGAGAAATTCATTAATTCTCTTCAACGTTGCACTTCTAGAAAATAAGTAAGTTTTTAAGACTAGAAGCATCGTCGCCGTCTCTCATTCTCTTAATTCGGAATTTTCCTATAGATACTTTTACTCCTAAAAATAAGATATTAAACTCGTAACCAGAAGGTAAAAATATTTTTTAAAAAATCTTCCATTAATATATTTTAATGTATGTTTTGTGTTTAGAGAAAATAATAATTAACTAGTATTTTTCAACATTTTAATGTATTAAATTTAAGAAAGAATATTTTATTACATTCTGAATAATGGGATTTCAGAATATTTCTGTGATTTCTTTTGAAATGGAATGAAGTTGAACAAATTCGTATTTTACTGCTACTTTAAACAGGATTGGAAATGATTTAAACAGTCACAGACCATTGGTCTTTTTAAAAAGCAATGTGTGCGATGCATGTACTATAGAGAATTTTACCCCAGAGAATTCCTGTCATAACGGTACATTTATTGTCCGTGACCATAAACATGCGTGCGGACCAATATATAGAAGAAAAGCTGCATTCTAAAACAATCAACGCATTCCTGTTACTCTATTGTTTTTTTTTCGTATTGTTGTATTTGTAAATGGGAAATGTAGCGTGCTATTGAAACTTATCAACATGGAGTTAGGAGTTGGGTGGAAGGTACTATTGTTAGTAGGTGGGCAGGTTAGGTTAGGTTTACCAACAACTTGGCCCACGAGGAGGGGTAAGTAGAAGAAGTGGTTAGTTACTGATACTAGGAGGGGCTGGATAAAGGATGGAAGGTAGGTTCGCTTTTCCGTAGTCACAGCTACATAAACTGGGACATTAATGTGGAAAGCTACAAATTTTCTGGCCTCATCGGGAATCGAACCCGGGATTATTATTTGAGAAGCGACAACACTACCACCTGCGCCACCGGTGGTAATTCCTCTATTGTTAAATCTGAAACGTTTCAACATTCGTAGGTCTTGGATATTCTTTCACATAGTGAGATTTTGGGCACATGTAGATTGTTGCTCTCAATAAATCTACATACCATAACACTTAATAGTATGGATATCGATATTTTTTCTGTTTGATATTGATATTTTTTCTGTCTGATATCGATTTTTATCGGTAGTACTATCGATAGGAAAAATTTTGAATATGAACAGCAAGAATGCCATTTCAGCATATAGTCGGAAGCAGAAAGCGTTTCAAACTTATGAAAAATACTTTTGAAATATATTCTTATTTGAAGAATTAAATTAGTTTTGGAATGTGGAACGTTTTAGTGCTACTTTAGTATTTTGTTTGGCTAGAATAAAAAGAAAGTATTTTCAGTTTTAAGCATTATTTACCAAACTGCGAGTACATTTGGCACATATTTCTTACTGGTTATGACTCCAGGACGATTGTTTGTATCTCAACTGCTGCGCTTTATTTACAGGTGTCCAACTTAGAGCAACTAAATTATTTCAAAAGATTATTCAATGGAATACGAGCAAATGACAAATCACCTGGAATGTTCATATGGACCTGTATTTATTTATTTATTTGTGTAAACAAATAAATTTTATTGACAAAATATTGAAAATCATTGTATTATCAAAAATTATTTATTAATAATAATAAATTTATTGTTAAAAAACAGTACAAACTGCGTATGACCACGTGGAGGACAAAAAACTAATTTATTATTTTATATAATATTATTTTTAAGGTTTCATGAGTAACTTTTTCGTTGTCATTAATGAAAGTCACAAGACAACAGTATTCGATTGTATTTTGAATATATCGATTGTCTCAACAGTTCATACTATCGAGAACTATCTGTAGTACTATCGAGGTTTAGCGATTCCTATGTTATTAACAGGTTTAGAACCCAGTTCCGCTTACTCCGATAGTTTTATTTTGTATTGTTTTATTTGTATTTGGAATAACCAACATTTACTACTAATTGTGCTGTATATTGCAAAGACGATATAACGTGTCATATAAACACACGAGATACCAATATATTACATAAAATTCATTGACCACCCAACACCATACTTTCTCGAGATCTATTTCTGTAAATATTCGAGAAAAGTGTTATAAGGCGGGAAAATTTTATGCGTCTTTCTCGCATTTTTATTTTGCAACTTGCTTGTTCACTGTTGTAAATCGTAAATCATGCGAAGGAAGCACGGAACATTTAAATTAATGTGAGATCCAGTGATGCCACCTTTAGTATTTCAGTACTAAATCTAGTATTTAGTGAATAATTTGAGTACTTTTTATGGAAATCTAGTACCTTTTTTCAGAGGTATAATATTTATCAAAATCGAACGTCATTTACAAACCAAAATTTAATTGACGTAATTGAAGAAAATATTTAAGAAAATGTTAAAGCGATTGTTTAAATCACGAATGTATCTTATTTTAGAAATGATGCTACACAGGTACCCCTTCCGTTCCGGAATAGTTCAATGGAAGCAAGAGGCGATCTCAGGTAATCCGTCAGCTCCTCAAACGAAAGGCGTGAAGGTCATTCAGCGTCACTAACCGAGCGGATGCACGAAGTTGAACTTCGCAGCTTGACTTGCAGGAGGTGCTCAGGATCATACGATAATATTTCTATTCTCTTTCTACTTGAATGGTTCAGAGCACCCGGAAACAAACGAACTCTGCATATTGTTTGTGGAAACCGAGGAAGGTTTCTGTAATGTTCTTTGGTACCGAAATATTAGATACATTAGAAAGAAAAATATTGTGTAAATAGCGTCAAGTTGGTAAACAGTGCTGTTTTCATTCTTTAAACTTTGTTAACCAGAGAATTAGAAACAACAATGCGATTGTTAATTTGCATTTCTGCGGAGGTAAACAAAGTTACCTGCGCGCAGCACTGGTGCTCTTATATCTCATACTTATATAGTACTCCCTTGTACTAAAAGCTTACATACTAAGTAACTGACTAGAGCTCATAATATTCACTTATATATAATTTTTAGAAAATTATATGATCAGCACTCTATTTGTTTCATTTTCACGAGCACTGTATTCATTTTAGTTTTTTCTTTTTTCACCAAACGCGATTTGTTGTTGACCAGCCTGTTTCTATGTTTAAGATTTTTGTTTTGTTTATCATACGTGGTTCGATTTACAATTATTTTGACAGTTGAATATGACCAATATTTCCTATAGTTATCGATTGGGTAACAATAACGATTAATTTACACAATGTATTCTAAACAAGACGTGGGAACTCAGTATCTAATAAAATATATATTAAATACGCTTTCTCGAAAAAGGGGAGTGGGAGAACAGCGCCTCCTATTAGTGTCACTCTCTCTCCCGTCTGAGCATATGAGTGTGAGGGTAGGAGGGGGTGGAAGGGGTGGGGGTGTAAAACGCGGTGGTCCAGCGTCGCTACCGCTGTCGCGCCTGCGCACAAAACGGGATGGATGCTGTTGCCAGTGCGAAGGGCCAAGGGGGGTTGAAGTCTCGTGCGCGCGCATCAACCCTCTCCGTCACTTGTTTCTGCCGCCGCCGCCTCCGCCGCCTCCTTCGGCTCCAGCGGCGTGTGCTTGGGCTTTGCCTCTGTACCTCCACTCCAGCGCGTAGCGTCTGTTGTGACGCACGTGTGGCTTCCGCTTCGCTGCATTCGTCGGAGGTCGTGTGCTCGCGAACCGTGCTCTTTCCGCCTCTCTTTCTCACTCATTCTGTCTCTCTTTTGCTGTGACGTTTCTCCTAACATCGCGTGTCTACCGTCTACACAAGCACTCGCCGTTGACCTGCCTGCTTTCGACGGGCGTTGGCTGTTGTCAGGACTCCGAGGGATACTTCGGTGAGTTATTGCATGAGTGGGTATTATCTTGTGGGTGTGGTCACACTGCGACGCTATAAATACTCCTTGGTGCAACACATTAAATATTCTTTGGTGAAAATGCGCTGTCTTCACTGATAATGCTATGCACACCTGTCGATGTTATGTAAATGAATCTTTGCATTTAACGTAACAATATTCTTCTTGTTCTATAATAACATGGTTGACGTGATATTTATTCATTGTTTACCTGAGATATTTCATCGTTGATTTATCTATCAAAACGTACATAATGCGCCGTTCCTTTTTAGCTTTATAATTGTGAAAGGTGCAGTTCTCCACCTGTCACATTGATTTGAAATTTTCTTATTGTCACATTTATATGTAGCTCGTAAATACCATTCATTTTCTTGCGACGTAATCGTAGTTCGTCTAGTGACTAGTAAGTGGTACTTAGGTTTAATTTGTGCTCCTATTGCCTCACCTGGATAGGTGTATTTTCACGCCGCTGCGCTCGAAATGTCTCTAGTGCTCTGTCAAGGTCAGTTAATCGTTCTAGCTCTGACAAGGGAAGTGCGACCTCAATTGTCGCGTGTCATCTCTTCATTTGGTGTAGTCTTTTGTCGTACATCTCCGTGCGGGTCCAGGAATTTATTACGAATTATTTTCCTCATGATAGGTCAATTCTACTTCCTCAACAGTTCGATAATAACTAATATTACCTTGGTTTGTGTAAATAAAAAATGCTTCTTTGAAACATTATGATAAGTAATTGTTTTTCCTTCGTTACGCAAAAACTAGTAGAATAGATTTATATTATGGATCTTATTGTGGCAATATTTTCTATAGTAGACAATGGGATGGAAAATAATATTATGTACATAGCAATCCTGATTTGTGCAGCTCAAGGGTTATTGTGAAGAAAAAATAGAGTTTATTTAACAAAATTTAATCTATAATTGAAGGTTAAAAAAAAAGTGTTTCATTTATTTGACGAGAAAATACTGTCCAATTACTCTCAAAAACCAATTTATGGGAATGATCATTTAAAATAAATTCGTGTGTTCAGTCACGTCATATAACGCGTAATCCTTACATTATAATACTATTTTTTGTATTGTTCGTATTTATTTTCTTGATTTCATTACGCAGTCATTCAACTCTATTAACAAAGGTAAATACAAGGCAGAAATACCGCTATTATTATTGTGTAATGGATGCCAATCATCGCTCTGCGAAAACTAAACTTTATAATATGTCTTTCGTCTTCCTCTGCTTATGAATAATTTACTTACGACTTATAAATCATCGAACATTTTTTTAAAAGGAGAATAATTATTTTCTTTTTATAAGCTCAAAAATCTTACGTTAAAATAGTAATTTGATTCTTCGCTTGATTAAGTGCGTATCCTGTACTTCAATTATTCACCGGTGTTGGATTTCCGCGTAGTCATCTTTTATCCATCTTCATTTTTTTCCATTTCACGTTCCGATAACATGATTCACCAGTGGAATATTTAAATTCTTTTTCTTTCATCATTTTATTTCTTTTGCATAATTTTAGTCCTTGTTATCATTTATACCAATATTTTCATTTAGATGTGGTGTGTAAAATATAAGTGCTTCTCGTCACTCAAGCCTCAAGCATGAAAACTTGTTCAGAATCGCTTTTCATTAAAACTATCAAGTTTTAAAGTTTTAAAGTTTTCGTAGCTTTCACGTTTTGAGGTAAACATTTTAAATTTTTATGAAGAGTCAAATCATTTTTCCTTTTTCTCTAGAGATTTTTTTTCAAGTGTTGTAGTAAAGACTGAGGTAAAGATATTATTGACGTATTTTTTGTCTGAACAATACTATATTGCGACGAAAAACTTTGACGATGTGGTAGACAGTCTTCATTCGTAATTTGGATGGCGGTTTCGTGAAAATAAGGCACCGTCAAGGCATTTAAGCCTAAATATCACAAGAAATAGACGAATTCGAGAGATTTTTAAGACATTAACATAAACCCGTCTACTAGTTACATAATTGAATAGTTGCAATTTTCGTCAAGAGAGGCACAGTAGAGGTTGACTAAATTTCAATTATGGCGAGTGTATTTGTTTAGTATCTCCACATGTAGAAAACTAAACTATTAAGGTTTAGAAAATATTAACACAAAGCTCAAAATTAATTATGGTACAGTTTACACACTTGATATTATAGAACGCAAACTACGAGTAAACCAACCTAATGTCCGGGAGGATTTGACTTAAAACTAGGGTTATTTTGACCAATAAACTAATTAGTGCAAAATCTTCAGATTAATAGAATTTACTAGTTTAAGTTGTTAGTAATTATCAAGTTATTAATTAAGGTATTTCAATAAAAGGCTCTAGATCAACTCATAGCTTTAATTGATCGTATAGTGAAGAATAGCGTATGAAAAAACTGTCTAACCAATCTTTACCGGCAACCACTATTCCAGGAGTTAAGTATACTTTATTATCTTCTTTCCCGAACGCGTATATAAACTTTCACGTTTCATGCGGCGTTAAGCCATAATAAACGTCAGCTGCCTTGTTACGATAATCATATAACGCCAGTTCTTCCTCATCAGAAGAAATTCGCTAATTTTTGATGTGGACTGAGGCCTCTAAAGACCAATTATACCTCGTCAATTCGAAATTTCTTCCTAACACATTATTCATTTATACAACATGGCTCTGGAGTTTTGATTAAAGGTTTATCAAATTATTTTGCTGTAGAATTAATACTTTTTTCATAAAAAATAACTTGATGTTGACAAGCTCTATCTAAGACATCTTTGGGTGTATTTACACAGTGTCCTTTTTTGTATGTTCGCATGGTTCTACAACAAAAACCTAATGATAAACATTTGACAGAAGACCTTCTATATTCCGGAGAAATATGGCAATTCAACCAGCCTCGAGACAGATTATTCTATCGAATTCATTTTGATTTTAACTACACCTTAAAACTGACGCCTAACCAAAAACAGAACTAAATAATGAAGTCATGGATTCATACATTAATGGACAGGCATGTTGCTTGATATCATTTTTCTTTGAATTTTGTACAGAATCCAAAATTAATCTGTTTTTTACTTTTTCAATATTTAATAATAATAATAATACATTTATTGTCAAAAAATAGTACAAATTGCGTATGACCACGTGGAGGACAATAAACTAATTTACTCTCCGGAAGCAAGCAAGGGACCATCCCATCAATTCCGATCAAGGGCCCTAAGGCAGAGGTGGATTCAATTTTTTTTTGCATAAGTTCCTAGATAAGATAAAAAGTTAGCTGCGAGTTATAATACATATATAATGTCAATATGTTTGTAATTTAACGCAAATATGTTTGTTAATTTACATGTACAAGTTATTATCGAACTATAGATTATTCTGAGTATAGTGTTTAAAAATCATAAGAGTTGAAAAAAACCCACTAAATTCACGATGTATTGTTACAATATACACGCCATTAGACAAAGCCTAGAGAACCTGAATAAGAAATCCGCCTCTACCCGAAGGAAAAACGGAGAAAAACCCGGGCCAGGATAGCTTTTACTTGAAAGGTAAAATAAATAATTTGCAATAAGAATTATTCAGTAGGTGAATCATTTCGGCTGCAAAGGGTAAGGATGTTAGTGTGAATGAGAGGCGATACAGGAGCGTCTCTGGGTGAAGACGTCTCGGAAGGAAGGAGCGCTGACACAATGAGGGAGGTGGCCAGCATCCTTCCGATATTTTACGATATCCACTTTCGTTGATTTTGAATCGAGGAAATTTCTTCCCTCTACTGCATCCTCCCTCTCCCTCTCTTGCCCAACTGGAGACCAGTCACTCACTGTCTAGAGACGGGGCGTGGTCAGAGCAAATGCAATTTGTGTCAGCGGGTTACTACTTCCACCAGAATTATTCCTGTATTTCCCGGACGTCTCCTGGATTTACTGGGAATTTTCTCATTACGCGATTACATAAAGTACGAACACACTCATATATCCTGTTTGTGTAGTTTAGTAATGTTGAGACTTGAAGTACATTTGTTATAAGAATTCAATTATCTCCAAAAATCTGTTTTGCACCGAAATGTGGTGGGTATCTTACATGTGGAAAATAATTAAACCACTTCCGATTTATGGGAGTCACTCATTAGTTACATTTCTTTAGTAGATCTTATTATTAAGTAACTTTTTACGCGACGCTGTCCGGAATTTTCTTACTTGATTGTCCAACGAACGCACTCGCTTCCAAGACAAGACAAGACAACGCCGGCATCGCGGCTACACCATTTAATTTAAACGCTTATAAAATATAAACCATTGGTCCAATTTTAGGATTTAAGGACGTTTTTTATCTTTGTTAAATGTACAAATCAAAAGGACTGTTACATTTGATGATTATTGATTTTTCACTTCTCCAATTTTGCTCTTAAATGAAAGTATTTTAACACTCCTATTATTCGTAACGTTTTTTAGATAACGTAGGTTAAATGTTTTAGATAAACATATGCTGTCGTGGACTTTTTTGTAGATCTATTTGAGGCGAACAATATAGCCATTTATAGATGTCACCTATCTCTAACAGTTTAGGAGGCGTATGCGAATATACCTGTCTATTTTCCCGATATCATTGACATTTATGGTCAAAATCATTTTCACATAAAAAAATAAAATAAAAGTTAGCCCATGTTCATCCTCAACGTCTTAACTATAAATCCTAGCCAAATTTCATCACGATCGGTTAAGTGGTTGAATCGTGATTAACTAGCAAACAGACACGCTTTCGCATTACGCATTTATATATTAGTATGGATGACACAAAATAATATTTTCTGGCCTATGGAATTTATATTTGGAAGTGGGAAGTATTTGACAATTCAATATTCAGTGAAAAATTCCTAATAGATACTTCTCATAGCGGATTCAATCTTTTTCCTACTTCTGAATTAAAGTTTTTAGAAATTTCGTAAATGCGGAGACTCTGTACACCAGATTTCTTATTCGAAAATACTCTCTGTGACGTACAATTAGGTGGTAACTTAGTAACATTTTCCTGCACAACGTTCGCCCGCGTATCATCTCGAAATGTAAGCGACATTATCCTGATTGACTCATTCATCAACATAGAGACTAAATTACTAAAGATAGAATCATAAAATGTGAATAGTAGGAGACATTTTTAACGTAACCTCCCACGAAGAAAGGGTTTTTTGAAATATGTGAAAATGAAAGTTTTCGAATTTTCAGTATTTTCACCATTTCTCAAGAACAAATGGAGGTTTCCTCTCTAAACGGATGTGAAGGGAGAGAAATTATTTCATAATCTTTTATCGTTTGCGCAAACGACTTAATACATTATTTTCGGTTATCCCACTTAATCATTGGCTTATAAACTCCATTTTTGTATACAAATCTTGTTGTATAAAATATCTGAAATCTAATTTCTGGAATTTTTAAATATTTTTTTTATTTCATAAGTAAACGGGATGGAAATGTTAAGTGCGATGTCACCGATGTCATCGTGGCCTTTAAAATTCTCTGTCTGCGATGATCAAAGACAAACTTGAAACTTCGATGGAATCATGGGTTTGTATAATTAAATACGTATTTTCGACATTTAGGTTTTAAAGTGGTTAATTGGGATGGTTATTCCATTTCGACTATTGCCGCCATATTTCACGAATTAATTCACTTATCATTACGATTTCTGTACGTAAGTTAATTTGTGCATTCAGGAGGATTTTTGTGTCTTCCAATGCATGAATTTTCATGGGTGCAATGGAGTAGACATGTTTTCGAGAGTTTTTCACAAATAATGACATGGTGTGTTACACTCGCTATATGTTTGAATATTTTGTGCGCAGTATATTGATGTAGTTTCTAACATTAAGTAATTTTCTCTTTCTCTTCTGAATTAGTTTTCTTCGAAGGTATTCTCTTTTCATATTCTCATTTGTGTAGTGAACATTAATACCTAAACTATAATTTTGAAGATTTATTTCATCTATTTTTGTCAGTAATTAACAAACAATATGTAGCAGTTCATAATTTTCGATAACTCCATTCCTTTCTATAAATTTATTAGGCGCAAGAGAGGGGCCAGATGAACCGGAGCCTCGCCACGTAATGAAGACTTCATTTTCCCAAATAGTGAACAAATTTTATTATCCTATATTGTCCTTTGACTTCACTTCCAGGCGAAGGACATACAAAGAAATGCAAATTGTTTGAAGGGTGATGCTCCCCTGCGTGCGTCGCCCTTCGCGTGTGTTTTGAGTGCGATCGCCGCACCCTCTATCGCGGCAGCTGTGAACTACTGTGTGTAGTGTTGACGTAACGCGGTGGTCTGCTTCTACAGATTGCTCTCGTCGCTGCTGAATTATTCTCATCTCCGCGTCTGTGATGTCCCGCCATGGCCACTCCACCTGCATCCTACGTCACATCCCTTGCCTCTACAGCAACCCCTTTATCATTCATTTCGTTGAGAGGTGTCCTAGGATTCATGTAAAAGCCGGAATCCGCTGGTCATCCATTTACATCCTATCCTCGTCCGGGTTTTTGCTCCGGTTTTCCTTCGGATGGAGACTGATTTTTTGTACTAACTCGCTTGACTCTTGCCTAGGGGCGGCATCTACTGAAATAATAAATTTCGAATTTAATGTTATTTAATAATTACGATTTATAAACAATTCTTTCCGAATAATCTGTATTTTGACAATAATACTTCTGAACAAACTTTTTTGTTTTATTAAATACAAAATTGTTGATATTATATTAATATTATAACATGTACCGAACTATTTGTATTGTTAGGAGTGTGCTGAACTGTTAACCCGCCTCTGCCTTAGGGCCCTTGATCGGAATTGATGTGATGGTCCCTTGCTTGCTTCCGGAGAGTAAATTAGCTTATTGCCCACCACGTGGTCATACGCAGTTTGTAACTGCTTTTTTGACTAAAGTTTATTTATAATATTCATTTTACCGAACACATAATTTTTAAGAAAAAAATAAAACTATCCAAATATCCCAAAATATCCCACATATCTTATTTTCATTAATATGTTTTATTGCAAAACAGACATCGGGTATACAAACATAACTGCAATGATTGTAATGCTGCTAATGTCGGACAAACGGGAATTAAGTTCCCAATCGCATTTGATGAACACACGCGCTTAGAAGAAAATACTGAATTGTCTGCCGTCACAAATCATCTTAAGAATTACAATCGCTCTCATAATTTTGACTTTCAAATTTAGAAAACAAAGGTCCAAATTAAAATTTTTAGGTTTTTGTAAATATTTAAACTTTTACTTAACCCTTTGAAGAACGGATTGGGTATTATTTTAAAATCCAGACGGAAAATATACTAGAAATAAATCAACAAAGCTCATAGTCAAGTCCTCCGAATTCTTTGATTTTCTTTTCTCTGTTAGGTGATATACTTGAAAATAATGCTCTTCACAGTCGTATATAATTTTGCTTCTACTATTAGGGTCACTTCGTAATCTTCTCCACTGACAGGCTACGAGAACTTCTGCGTAGATAGTGTGTTCGAATTTTCTGCAGTTAATCTGACCGACATCGGTATTGTTGTTTTGTGTATTTATAGACCTCCTCAATCAGATCTTGACATATTTTTTCGGAACTTCGAAATTGTTTTAAAACATATCTCACATAAATCTACTAAATCATGTGGCGATTTCAACATCGATTTCCTGAGTACATCCGACTCTGCACATTCACCAATTAATCCATTCAAGAATCTTATCGACTCCTTCAACCTTATTACTACGATAAACGACCCCACTCGCCTCTCCGGCTCATCTCAAACATTGCTAGATCAAATTATAGTCAACAATGGAATCTCGTATCTCTCTGAAGTGTTTATCGCCGGATACAGTGATCACCTTGCTCAAGTATTGACTATTAATAATACACTAAAACCGCTTAAAATCCTTTACAAATTTACAAGAGAGTTTAATGACATAAATAAATCCATATTCGTAAATTATTTGCGTGAAGAAACATGGAAAGATGTTTACAATTGCCAAAACACCGACGACAAATTCAATGTATTTATCTCAACATTCCTAAAACATTACAACTCTAGTTTTCCCATAAAACGCAAGTTAATTAACACAAAAAAATACAATAGATGGATCACCCTAGGGATAAGAATTTCTTCAAAAAACAAACGCCGTTTATATTATCTTTCAAAACGCTATAACCAACCACCCGAATTCCATAATTATTTTTGTGAATATAAGACTATTCTTCGAAAAGTAGTTTATGCAGCTAAAGTAATGGATAACGACAGGCATATACTAAAATCGAACAACCGGATGAAAGCCATGTGGAATATTGTTAAAAATTACATGTCAACTTCTGAAAATCGCGAAGAAAATGTTTCTTTACTAAACGATGGCAAGATCGTGACAAATCCTCAGGACATCGCAAATTTGTTTAATTCTCACTTTTCAGAAGTTGGTAAAATAACGAACTCAATATATCCAAATCAATGTATCCACCCACGTACCCAATTCTATGTTCACTTCTGAAACTAACGCCAGTGAAGTCATGAAAATCATCAGCTCATTAAAAAACAAATTTTCAACAGGCGNTTCCTTCTTAAACGATGTTACCACATCTCTAGACCGTGGAGAAAATCCTCATGGTGTTTTTCTTGACTTATCCAAAGCATTCAATGTCATCGATCACGAAATTCTTCTTTCCAAATTGCATTCCTTACGCATTTGTGGACTTCCACATCAATGGCTAACTTCTTATTTAAAAGATAGATATCAACAAGTAGAAATATCCTATACTAAAAATAAAATACTTGAGCGTTGTCTTTCAGAAACAAAGCCACTTACTTGCGGAGTACCCCAAGGATCAATTCTCGGCCCTATACTCTTTTTATTGTATGTGAACGACATGTCATCATCCACATCAGATTGCAAAATGGTTCTTTTTGCTGATGACACTAATTTACTATGTAAACACGTCTATGGTCAAAACGTTTTGTCTAACCTTTCGACTTGGGCCCTTGATCGGAATTGATGGGATGGTCCCTTGCTTGCTTCCGGAGAGTAAATTAGTTTATTGTCCTCCACGTGGTTATACGCAGTCTGTACTGTTTTTAGACAATAAATTTATTATTATTAAGATGTTTAAGTATTACTGTATTACAAATTACAATCATTATTTNTTGCTTCCGGAGAGTAAATTAGTTTATTGTCCTCCACGTGGTGATACGCAGTCTGTACTGTTTTTTGACAATAAATTTATTATTATTAAGATGTTTAAGTATTACTGTATTACAAATTACAATCATTATTGGCAATATTTGAGTCTACTATCTTTCTAATATAGTAGCATTATATACGACATCTTAAAAAGNCTACTTCAAAGGACGTACATAAGACGTATATAATACTATTATATTGTAATTCAATGTTCTTCACAGACTTTAAATAGTTTCTCTTCAACGATTCGGTCACGTAGATTATACGTTGAGTGGTTTGTCCGCCTCACGTAACGCAATTGAACTTCGGCGGACACATTAGTAAGCTTCATAGTTAGTAGTCACGCGAGTGAAGAGTCACATTTACTGTTTAGCAGCCAATTTTAATTGTTTTTCTACTCTTGTAAATCATCAATATTGTTGCCGAAATTGTTTCCAAAAAAATCTATCTTCATCAAAATTGTTGAATCTATATTTTTCAAAAAATTCCATGTCAATAAATATTACAACTATATCTCTCGAAGTGTGTGAGGAGATTAAAACGACGTACTTCGTTAATGTAGCGCTAATTATTTAATTTTAATCATTTTATCAGTCAGTCTAGTCATCACAATCCTCACCATTAGGAAAAGCCAACACTTTCACTGATTTGATTACCCCTACACGTTCCTTTGCACCGCCCTTCACTTATACAGCACCAACTGCCCCTGAGTATTCCGCCCTCGCACCTCAACGCACGCAAAGAGGAGAAAACGCTTCCCTTGTGTGATCCTCTGTTGACGAAATCGATTCTATTACCGTCTGCTATTCACACCCAGATTTTTCCTCTCCCTTTTCCCCTCGATTCCCTTCAACCATCGTCACTTTCAATCACAGGTCGCTGCAAATCACAGAGCGGTGACGGGCGCACGATAATTCGTAAAATGGATTTCGATGTCATTCAGGGGAAGAATCGATCTCTTGATGGGTCGACGCGACTCGATTTACGATGTGTTCCGATTTATGATCGAGTTGCGTTTTGTGGTGAGCGGGAGGCTGCGTTGTGCGTCGCTTCAGCACATGTGACACACGTTTCTATCTTTCTTTTTTATTTCTTTCTCTCTTTTGAGGGTCGTTATCGTGGTGAGTTTGCGGTACTAATGGAAATATTTGGTGAAGCGAATGTTAGTATGTTACCCCTCTACGTCCAGAACCCGGGTTTTACTTCGGGTAGAAGTGGATTGATATGGTTGCCCACAAGGTTCAAGTCTGGGAGTGGCAGTGCCACTAATAGTATTATTATTATTTGTTGTTATAATTTGTTATTACTTATTCACCTGACTCCAAAAATGCACGTCGAAACGTAGTGAGATCTTCATAAAAAAAATAAAAATATTATCCATCCATCAAATGTTGTAAGTTTTTAATTATTAATTTAATTGGATTATATAATGGACGTTAATTGTAGTAGAATTATGAAATATAACTTCCGATTTTTGTTCTCGTTTTAGTGGACGAACGCATTTCATGGTTTTTCCTAAAAAATTAGGTATTTAAATTCGCCACACGTACTTCGATCGTAAATGATGGGACCCTTGCTTGCTCCAAGAAAGTAAATTAGTTTATGGTCATAATAGGCAGTCTGTACAAATACGCCTTTCTAACAAAAAAAAACGGTAGATGACGGATGTTCTAGAGGAAAATAAATACACGTGATCTCGAAGTGTGATTATTTAGGAAATGAGTATGGAAAACGTAAGAAAGAAAATAACAAATTTGTTTGTAAGGTAAACGCTAGTAAATACGATACAATAACAAGTTTTTATAAAGTTTGAAACAATAATTCGAACAATATGAGTCGTAGTTCAAATGAAATAAATGTGAATTGGATATAAATTGAGAAAGGTGTCTTCAGAAGTTACAAATCTTTCAGATGGTCTAAAGATATATTTAGTACGTACATAGCGAACCCTATCTTGATGGTGTTGGATTCAGGGTTAATGTGTGTGACCGTTTCTTTAATTTTGTCCCTTCTGTATTTTCAATGTGAATACATTCAGTTTTCATAGTCACGAATCACATTGGAAGACTTAACTTGAATTTGAGACAAAGTTATGAATACTGAAACTAGTTTCTGAATGGTTGCTGTATGAGTTATTAGCGAGCATATGTTAGAATGAAGGGACTTCCTTATATATGGCAGATTCTATGTAACCATCCAGAAGTTCGCTTTGAATTACACGACTTACGGGATGCTTACAAGCTTCCGATGTTGAATTGGACTTAAAATTTTATAATACAGTGACATCTATTATATATATTTGAATAGAATTATAAAATAAAGAAATTGTAACAAATTAAATTTCAAATCCGTAATTTAACTACGCTCAATGTGCAATTAATAATGAATATTAAACTCAATGTGAGTTTTAAAATTAAGAGACTTTTAATTCAGATTACCCATTGAGGGACAATTTAATATACTTTTACTGGGGGTTATTCAGTTTTCAGTGTTTATTATTCAATTAAGGGAGTATTAATTACATAAATTTAATATCATTATCTGAAAATTTTTATCTACATAAATTGATATACCATGAACACTCGTTAATTATTTGGTAAGTTTCCGTCTCAATTTTAGTCATTATAATTTAGTTATTGAGTCCGATAACAATTATGAGACAATTAACATAAAAATCCTTCCACATTCATATGTTAATAATGCACCATCTCTCAATTTATTCGACCATTCCTTTAATGCCACACTCATCGTTGGTAATTAAAGGTAGCGAGAGGCAATTAAAATACATGCACTCGTATGATTTTTTATGACAGTAATTAATGCATTCTAAATTCAAAAAGAATGATAAACGAAAAAATGTCGTATCGAATACTGAATATATGGTGATAATCTCTCTTAAAGGAATGAAAACTTAGTATGAAATGGAAAAGGTATTGTGATGCTAATAATTATGACATTTTGAAGAATATTTCAATTTTTCTCTCTATAGAATAAAGGTGTTTGAGCAACTTGATCATCTTAATGAATTGTGCCATACCTCAAGTCATACAAAGATTATTGGTATTATATTTGTATAAAGAATGAAGATTTGGAGAATTCTGAAATTTCAATAAGTGAATGTTGAAGTTTATTCACTGTGTGTAGAACTCAAACTTCTGATAGCGTTGTGTATTTGTATATTTTATTATTATTCTCTTAATCGGGAAAAGACTTAAAAATTTACCAATTAAATTAACTTAAATTCACTACATATTTCATGTTATATAAAAATGTGTTCCTGTTAATACAGTCAGAAAAAAAGCTGATACCAAGAAGTACAGTGACCCCTTCTGAAAGTATTTTAAAGATAAAACTAAACTTGACTCAGATTTGAAGATTATCCTCATATATTGATAAAGTTCTTCGTCGTAAGTCTTTATTAGCACACATTATAGATGACAATAAAAAATAGTACTGTATTTGTTTCGAAAAAAAAGAGGTGAATGCTTTTGGGTTGTCAAGACAACGTGCTCGTTCCATTTGTGTTTTATTTGTCAAGACTGCGTAAGACAGCGTATTCCGGAAAGCGACACGTGTGTACTCAAGCACATCACCATTCTTCATGGACGTAGCAGTTGGTCACCGCTGCCACAATTAATGGTCTACTTGGTGAAGCTTATTCGGAACCATCATGCTCGTGCGTGTCTGCTAACCACGACGCCCTCTCAGACACGGGATTTATGGTTATGATATGTATTATTAAACTGACTGAAATATGTGTAGTGCAGAGTCACCAAGTACTTCGCCGTCATCAAATTTCTCTTCGTCATGGTCAGGGTTGCCATTGCGACAGAGTTGGAACAATATTCCGACAAATATTTTTTTTTTTAATGGTTTGCGGTCATCCCCATCCAGGCCCGGATTTTTCTCTGGTTTTCCTTCGTGTAGAGGAGGATTTTATATACAGACTCTTGCGTTGGGACGGCGGTCTCTTGTAAAAATTAGTCTCGAATTTAGAGTTATTTTAATAGTTATGTTTTATAAATAATATGTCCCGACTAATCTATAGTTTGATTATAATGATACGAACTTGATAAATAATAGTTTGTGTTTTATGCTGTAAAACGTCCATACTGAAGTCATAAGTCTTTGATTATTTATTTATTTTGACATTATAATACAGTAGACATTAATTGTAGTAGAATTGATTGAACTCCAATTTTGAGAACAACTTTAAACTAACATTTTAAACAATTTGATCTATGATTTAACCCAAAATTTTACCCAAGAACAATTTATTTTATTATTTTTTAAATTAAAATGGTATTATACACTACATTATCCCGTAATATTTATTATTTCTTTCTTTAATGTACATTTTGTCCGTGTTCTGACGTGCACATGAGCGACATCTTTCCTGTATTCTCGTGACAGAGTTTTGCCTTTGATTTGTGGACCCATAACTTTCTGCTTTCGATGTCGCTCGAGTAAAGGGCCATAAGGTTGGAAGGTATCACCCCTTAAAACGGGGCACTTTACTGTTTCCAATTATCTGATGTGGGTTTTTCTCTTTTAGAATCAATCTATTCCAGTACAGTATACTTGCTGGTTTCCCGCCGTCTCGAAGGTGAATTACAAAATAATGTTTATATTGGTCATTTATTTTGTAATGGGAATGATCAGGGTATCTATGTCAATTTATTGTCCAAGGCCCTAATGAATGATATAAGTATTGGAAATAAGAATCGTATTTCTCTTATATTTCCCTTATCTATTTCAATTGATTAAGTAACGTAGTGGATCGAAGTGCTTTCGAAGATCGTCTCTTCAGCGTCTGTGAAAATCACGATATAACATTTCTTAAAATCCGTATAATCGAGCTTTTGAAGATTTTCGAACGATCTTCAACAACCTATTGGTCTTTCAAGGACCATATTATGAACTTACTGAAACGTAGTAAGAAAATTGTATTATTTCCCATTGCAGAAACTAAAACTAATTTCGGTGGGTAGCTATTCACCGCAATATTTAATAATGAGAATGCAATGTTGATACAAGGTCGGAAGTTAATACCAATTCATGTATTTGACAACTTTTCGGGTTATTTACATACATACATCCTCAGGACTGTAGACACGAAGGAGTACATGGCTCATACAAAATTAATTATAATGGACTATCTACATTTACAAAATTAATTATGATACACTCTATAGATTTACAAAATTTATGAAACAATAAACGTTGCGTACTTTACATGAGTATACCTCTATTCTTCCACTGCACCTACAACTCCAAGTTGGAGCAACCTACCACTATCTCATCACATGATCCACTGACATGTGTCAACTATAGAGCAACGTTATCCCCTCTACGCCGACTTCTTACAATAAACTATAATGAGAAAGATATAATTTTCGAAATGACAAGTACGTGTTTGTTACATACAAATTTGTTGGTATTGTGTTAATATTATAACACGTACCGAACTAGTTTCATTGTTACGAGTAAAGTGTTGAAGTGTTAAATCTGCGTTAGGGCCCTTGATTGGGATTGATGGGATTGTCCATTGCTTGCTTCCGGAGAGTAAATTAGTTTATTGATTTTCACGTGGTCATATGCAGTTGTAACTGCTGACAATAAATTATTCTATTTATTTATTCATGAAGTGGTTTTAACTTCTGGCTTAATCTCAACATATCATGCCCTATGCTGAAAATAGTTCTTAACCACTCGTAGGAATTTTTTTATATTTTAAATTTGCTTCGTCTCGCAATAAAATACATTTTTACTCTCTTATCGTTTGCGATGCGGTGTAGCAGTATACAAACGCAGAGATGGATCGTTAGGATTAGCGTCGCAAAACGTAGCCACGTGGCCGCCACCACTCTCCCTCTCCAACGCCGCCTTGTGTAGCACGACGCGGTCCTTACGCTTTGAATATAAAGCCACGGCACGAAATATATTTTGCTTCTAAAACAAAGTGCGCCGCTGGTCGGCCTCGCGAATTTCCCCCTCTGACTTTCCCCTCTTCAAATCCCCCTCCCCCTCCCCCTCACCCCCAAACTCCATCCCTTGGGACGC
Organism: Laupala kohalensis; assembly: GCA_002313205.1. Taxonomy (NCBI): domain Eukaryota; kingdom Metazoa; phylum Arthropoda; class Insecta; order Orthoptera; family Trigonidiidae; genus Laupala; species Laupala kohalensis. The sequence continues at coordinate 337,085 of NNCF01127915.1, read as the reverse complement.
AAAGAGCTTCCGGCAGAGGAAGAGGGAATCTTAAAGATGACTTCCCGTATTCCTAATGCAGTGCCTTGGTGATGGCTCCGATGGAGCTGATGTGGTGGAAGAGGGATGTGACGCGCCTTCGTCGTACATTGGGTTAGTACGAGCGACTTCCTACTAGAAGCCTTAATCAAGAGAGAAATGTCTCGTCAAGGGAGGAAATATAATGAGGAATTTCTCTTATTTCAAAAAAAAAAATACTGTACTTAAAGTCACAATACTTTGCCTAAAATTATTTAATGAACCTGCCTCAAGTAAATTGCCAACCTCTACGAAACACGTCCTTGAAATTCCAAGTAAAGCGTAGTCACAAAGAATTTAAGTAATATCCAAATAAATATTAATAGTAGTCACAAACGTGACTATTTTCTGTAAAGAAATACAAGTTAATAACACATCAAACAAAGACACAAAGTAATATTCGTTCCACGCGCTCGATGCAGAAAGTACAGAACAGCGTCACAAGAGAAAGTTGGTGTCCGAGGTTGGCAGTGGATTCAAGTTCGAATGTCTTGCCAACTGAACGCGAGGTACCCTTATCACTACTCTTATGGACGATGGCGAAGTAAAAACGTTGGTTACACTGAATACAGGTTCTATACCAACATCAAGCGAGTTAGACGGACAATAAATAAATAAATTACGGTCAAGAGAGCTGTAAAAAAACTGCTTATGACCACATTGAGGACAGTAAAGTAATTTAATGCGAGTAATACATAATAAACTAATCAACACAGTGCATTTCCGGTTATGTTTTGTGTTTCTTAAGTTGAATTTCTCGAAGCAAATTATGATGACTTTTACTTTATACGCGTTATTTCTCATAGTGGCTTGATTCAACTGTAATTGGTCACACGATTAGGACGTGTCTCCTTCCCTTTTGTCACCACCCGCAAGCATAGTCACCCGCAAGCATAGTCCACCAATCCGCAAGCATAGTCACATTACAGTTCGCGAGAATTTGTGCATAGAAAATATAGCGGTTATGAGACATTAAGTGCTCCAAAGTTGTGGATACGTATCTTCTTGAATTAAGGGTTCTAATCCCATCCACTCCAGTCACTGTCCCTTGTTTCTTTTTCGAGGAATTACTTGACGTGGATCTCCTCTCTGCTTTTGCTTTGCTTTGTTTTATATTAATTTTCCTTTGTCGCTGCACCGTCATATGTCTTAACGGTTGTTCTTTATTTTCCTTAGATCTTCATTTTTCTTCTTCTTAGTACTCCTTCCTTTGTCTCATAGGGAATTATTTTGTTCATTTCTTTTCGAAACACGTATTTTCCCTTTGTATTTTTGGAATCTGTGGATCTTCTTTAGTTCTATTTTATCTCTTTTAACTGCGTTCTGCAGTCGTTCTTGTGCCGAGTAGTTAATCTTTTCCAACCTACATCCTTTCGCTGTACCTATTCCCTTTCAGACAATTTATTTCGCTGCACTAAATCTTAGTCTTCCAAATACATCTTTACAGCCGTCTCATCACTTCATCTGCTTCTTACTACTTTCGTATTTACTAACTGAGACTATTATCGAGATTTATTTGAAATTTGGTTCTGTTTTAATTTATGTTGTATTTCTTCTCGCATTATATATTTTAATTTTATGTTATTTTCACTTTGAACTATATCGTTTTGTATTTCTTCCAAAAAAACTTCATTTCTCAAATTTCTGTGCTTTCACTCTTATCAAAAGGGGTTTAGACCTCCTCAAGGCAAGAGTAAATTGGATTTTTTGAACATTCGTTGCCTTTTGGTTCTTAATTATTAATTATTTCTTAAATTTATCGTTTCTAGAATTCGTGAGACTGGAGTCTGACTTATTATTTTTTGGGGACAGGGAAATAATTTTTAATCGTTTATCACTTTTCACCGAATTTTTATTATTCACTTATCATTTTTCATTCACTTACGTTCTTCGATATTGATATATGTAAGTTTAAGGCACGTTAACACTTAAGACCGGGGAGGCCAAGGCAATGTGGACCCAACTGTCGATACTTTGGTATGGCGAAGATGGGCATGCCAATCCATATGAAAGCAGTTGCGACAAGATCAAAGGAAGCCTTTCAAAGTGGAAGGCAGATAGTCGTAGTGTGGTCGCACAATGGTATTGTCTAGGTTTAGGCTTAGGCTTCATAGGTCCATTCCAGATTTACATGAACAATATGTCTCTCCACATTTACAGGCTAAAGTAAAACTAGATTAAGAATTTTACTTGTTGCAAAATTTGATAGTTTTTTACCGTCACGAGGTTGAGATAGGTCGAAAAAAACGAGTTTTGGTAAATTAATTTCCTCTCTCTCTCCTCTCATTGGTAATTTTCTTCACAAAATTTCTGGTAATAGATGTTAAATGTAACTTCTAATAATAATCTTTTTTCCGATATACTTCCTCCAAGGACTCTAAAAAAATCACAAAAATTCCTAAATAAATGAGAAATATAATATTTATTTCTGGAGAAACCATTAACTCATAAAATATGCTTACAATTTTCATAAAGATGCATTTGGTAAAACATACTTTAAAAAATTAAAAACCGGTAATCTACACACAATTCGTTACCCTTCACATGCATGTACTTCTAGAAGATTCACATTATTAGAAAATATTAGTAAACCAAAAAACTAAAAACTGATAGATACAGTTTCATTTTTCATTTAAAGGTTTTGAAGATGCCCCAGTGTCACGATTTCAAGGTAGCAGGGGTGGAATGGACGGATTTTATGTTACACGCCCAAGAATGGGCATCCTAATAGATCACTTCTGAGTATAAAAAAAAACTACGAATATCGTTTATAATTCGGAATGAACCTTTTGTAAGTTGGCGTTTAGTGCCGGAATTTCACATTAACCGTGATTCATTTAGCCCATTCTGAGACGAGACATTTTCCAGTAGGTTTTACTTTTCTTTTCATTTAATACAAAGAACGCACTTTTTTCATGTGGAGGTTCCTTGAAATAAGATATTAAATAATAATAAAATGTTGTTATAACAATTTTATTTAATAAGTTATTCTTGTTTTCTCGTTGTGGTAGGTTTGATACTATTCCTTTGCATTATTTATTGGGTGAAATAGCGGAAATAATGTAATTAAAGTAATAAAGATAGAGGCACGTAATACTATCATTTCATTAATTGAGGCGAAAGGAAGATAATTACATTTTTTTAAACTAGGCGCGAATTTACTGATTCCGTTTTCCTGTATCAGCGTTGAAAGACGAAGAGATTAAATAAGAGAATATGTTGATTCAGTTGATTTGCATTGCAAGATAAACAGATAACTGCGTAGCTAGGTATTCTTCCAACTAGAGGGATGGGTTACACTCAATTCTTCTTCATCTCGTAAAATATTAAATTCTACTGATGGACGTAACCTGAATGTTCAGTCGTCACATACTAACGAAAAATGTAAATATTCTTTATGTTAAAATTATGGTCCACATAAATACAACTCACTATATAAGAATCGAGAGGAAAAGGTATTTAAAATATACTTTGTTTTAGTTTTGAATCCGATAAATTTGTAATTATATAAATTTAAATATGCGGTTGTGGTATTATAGACAGTCGATATGTATGGTTCATCACTTCACTAGCATTCACTGGAAATTCACCGACGTTTCGAGGCTCATTAGCATCATCCTCAGGGTTACTACAAATTAATATACAAAGTTTGAGTTACATTAAATACATAGAATATTATTAATACACTTTATTCACAATATTTTACGATAGGAATTATTTTACTCTTCTTAAGTAAGTTGACAACTTTTTTTAAAAAAATACAAGAAAGAGTTCAGCTA
>NNCF01127915.1:322589-333122 GCA_002313205.1 Laupala kohalensis | reverse complement strand
TCAACACATTTCTCTGCAAAGTCAGAACTACAAATGACATCACTCGAGTTTCAAATGAAGCAAACTGATAAGAAAAAATTATGTCAACCTTAACTAGTCAAATACAATACCAACATTATATTTTAACATGTGGAGCAAGTAGTATTTCTATTGAATTTACTTTACTTTCATTACATAAAATATATTATCATAATCGTTACCAAATATGTTTCTCATTTGTGAGTTTGCATTCTTAGATGTTTTTTGCATGTATCGATTCCGATACTAATCATTTGAAAGTGTTGTCCTCATAGTCTATTATTTTCACTCTTTTAAAATCCATCTCACGACCTTTTATTTTACAATGTTTTACAATATCACTATTCATGTCTTTCATACTATCAACTTCTCTTGTATGTTCTTTCATTCTAGTACTTCACGTTCTTTTAATTTGGCCAACATATACGCAATCGCAGTTCTTATATGGGATGGAGTACACTAAATTGTTTCTTTTATCTTTGTCAATACTATCTTTAAAGTTTCTTTTTCTATATTAGATTTATTTGCAAATCTATGAACGATCTTAAATTCATTTTTACTTAACTTCATCATTTCGTGACTTATGGTAATTTACCTTACGGAAAATGTTTTTTTTTCTTATCTCATTACTTTCAAATGTTATGGTCAGATTTTCATTATTACCTAATTCATCTCCTTTATTACTTTGTTTATATCCAAATTATGAATTCTTATTAATCTGTTAATTAAATTTAATGGGTAGTCATTTTTTAGAAGAATATCTTTAACTTTACTAGTATTGGATTGATGGAAGATTAGATGTGAAATTTTATGAACATTTTAAATTAAAGTATTTATGGTGTTTTATCATATCGAAGGGATGGTTTGAATTGTAGTTAAGCAGTCTTCCAGAAGCTGTTGGTTTGCTGTACCAATTAATAAGTATTTTACCTTTATTATTAATCATTGTTTTGTCTAGAAAATTAAGTATATTATCTTTCGGATATTCAATCGCAAAGTTTCTATCTTCATGATATTTTTTGAATGTATTGTATAAGCTCATCATTTCTTTTCTTTCTATAATAATAAATTTAATAACAGAGTAAATAAAACTATAATGGGATGCAATTTAAAAAAATGATAGAATAATGTCTATCAGATTTCCAGGACAATATCTCAATATCGCAACCATTCAAGTTTATGCGCCAACCACCGATGCTGAAGAGAACGCTATTGACCAGTTCTATAGAGAACTGCAAGAACTAACACGGATGACACCAAAAAACGATGTCGTATTCATAGTTGGAGATTGGGACGCCAAAATAGGAGATCAAATTGTAGATGGTGTTGCAGGAAAATTTGGCCTCGGCACAACAAGCGAAACAGGACAGAACCTCCTAGAATTCCGCCAAGACAATTCACTAGTTATTACCAACACACTGGTCCATGTACCCAAACGACGCCTATATATCTGGAATTCACCAGACGGTCAACACCTGAATGAAATTGATTACATAATGTGTAAGCAGAGGTGGAGGAGTGCTGTACAGTCAACTACAACAAGACCTGGAGCTTATTGTGGATCAGATAATGAGCTCTTTTATTTGCAAAACTACAACTGAAGCTGAGAAAGATAGCTAATAATACACCATCTTGTAGATAGGACCTTGAAAATATACCTTATGAGTATATAATAGAAGTTAGAAATAGATTAAATGGATTAGAATTAGAAAAAAGAGATCAAGACTAGCTATGGACGGAAGTATCCCAGGCTGTCAAGGAGGCAGCAGAGAAGCGTATTCCCAAGAAAAAGACTAACAAGAAGGCTAGATGGTTATCGAGCGAGGCACTACAAATCACAGAAGAACGAAGGAAAGCAAAAATTAAAGGGGATAAATCAGCAGTGAATAAATTGAATGCGGAGTTCCGTAAAATAGCTAGAAGAAAAAAAAAAATTCTTAAAAGAAGAGTGCAAAGAAGTTGAAGAGAATAACAGAATGGGAAAGACTAGGGATCTTTAGAAGAAAATTAGAGACATCAAAGGAATATTCCAAGCAAAAATTGGAATAATAAAAGATAAAAATAGTAAAGATCTAACACAAGCAAAGGAAATAAGAAGAACATGGGTGGAATATGTAGAAGATTTGTATAAGGAAAGAAACTGTACTGGTGATGGGGAAAATAATGCGAACTTAGAAATAGAGCCAGGTATTTCAGAAAGTGAGGTTAAATGGGCCCTAGAAAATATTACTAAAAACAAGGCCTTTGGACACGATACGATTCCAGGAGAAATGTTCAAAGTCTTTGGTGAGGATGCGGTGAAAGTGCTGCATTCAATATGTCAGCGAGTATATAGAGGACCCAACAGTGGCCAAAAGATTGAAGAAAATATTCGGTATTCATCCCGACTCCAAAGGAGGGAAATTCAAAAGAATGTTCAAATCATCGAACAATCGCACTTTGTGTCGACCATAAAAATTATGGGAAATACTAAAAAACATGGGAGTACCAAATCATCTTATTTACCTTATACGATTTATACTTGGACCAAGAAGCCACGATAAGAACCCTATATGGAAGATTCAAAAAGGTTGCATATTGTCACCTTATTTATTGAATCTGTACCCAGAACTCATTATGAGGAATGTTGGGTTAGATGAAGAAGAAATTGGCATTAAATAAATGGGAAACATTTAAATAATCTTAGATGTGCAGACGACACCATCATGATGGCAGAAATGAAGAAGAGTTAAAAACCCTCTTACGGAAGGCAAAAGAAGAGAGTGAAAAAGCTGGATTAATGCTTAATGTAAAGAGAACTAATATTATGGCAACTACAATTATGTCAATTCATGGCATGTAGGAGAAGAAAGAATGGAAGTAGTTTCTAATTCAATTATCTGCTAATGGAGACAGCAGTCATGAAATCAAGAGACTCTTGCTACTTGGTGGAAAGATAATGTGTAACCTTGGGAATGTTTTAAGGATAGAGATACAAAAGTAACAACAAAGATCCGCATAGTAAAAGCTATGGTGTACCTAGTTGTGATGTACGGATGTGAGTCTTGAACCTTGAGAAGGTCTGAACGTCGTAGAATAGACTCCTTTGAATCGGGGTGTTGGAGGAAACTTCTTAGAGTTCCATGGACTGCAAAGAGAACGGTATTAGAACAGATTAAACCAGATGGCTCCTTGGAAGACCTAATTCTGAAACACAAACTGACCTACTTCGGACACATCATGAGCAGATACGATACTCTGGAACAGACTTTAATGCTGGGGAAGATCGAAGACACAAGAAGAAGAGGACGGCGAAAGACGAGATGGGTGAAAGGCATCACAGAAGTAATGGATTCCAAATCGGAGAGTCTTCGAGAGATGGTGCAGGACAGAAGAGTTTAGTTCATGGGACCACGAAGAGTCGGAATCGACTAAATGCATAAGAAGAAGAAATATTCTTGAAAAATATCATTTTTTTCTCTCTCTATTAACTTGTTAATGATAATGTGGGTTTAATGCATGAAGTCTTATATAAGTTTCTCTGAAAATTCTCCCCTTTCATTTTCTGCCGAAGGACACATCATTTCTACATGATGCACAATAGCTCATCCAAGGCTACATCTACGTTCTAATGATTATATCTTTTTAATAATGGAATGGAAATGTTCATCATGTCCTAACACTATATCCAGCATTGATTCGTTCACTTATCTGTTTGGCCCCAACTATGTGGATACCTTGTCTATTACAATGTTATTACAAGGCTCATTTTTTTACTTAATTCAATGTTCATTTTTCCACTACCGCACCCCTCAGACTTTGTAGTTATCAATAAAATACTCGTCGCTGTGCAATTTTTACAGTAGTAATCACTATTCACTAACCTCTAGTCATTTACTATTCTTCTTCTTAGCTCATGAATATTTTGTCAGCATCCTTCATTCGGATGAATCCATATTACCTTTATTTAATCACTTATGTGACACCTGGTACAAATTCATTAGGATGTCTGCTTGTTGCAGCTCCCAACCCATTATCTCGCCCTGTTCCATAAGATATTCATAAGAGGAAGAGGTTTGGACAGGGGCGGATCTGTGCTGGCTCAAGTACGACGCCGTGGTGGTCAGCGTCCAATCACGACGATGCATAGTCATCAGAGCGCGCTGCTATCCCCTCGCGACGCGGTTCAAATCCCTTTCAGGTGGATCAAGTCTCCTCCCTCTAACCATCCTCCGCCGTCCCAACTCCCTCCGTTCCTGCAAAGCCTTCTCAAACTGGGAGTAATGTATTATGGGACTGTGCACTATACGATGAGGAAAGACGAGACCACATTCTCCAACGAAGGCGGAAAGGACACTACGACATGACACAAAATACAAAAGTAATACGTACGAATGATGACTTTACTGACTTTGATACTTATACCTTGAAGTTTTGTACACTGCGGGATGGATTGAAGAATGTGGTATATTAGAGATGGGCATCCCCAGTAATGAAAGAGAAGCGAGACATGACTATTGCACATAATGACTTTGTCAAAGATGTGGAATTAAAGTTAAATAAATCCATAAATATACATACATAAAGACGTAGAATTATTGCAAGTTAAGTTGATAGAGCGCTCTGTCTGTAGCGACTGCGTAGCAAGAGGACTTGGCCACACATTAATTTCTCATAACGCGAGCGCTATAAATAATTCCAGTTCATTTATCTCACTAATGCTGAGACACAGTTAGCTACACGATGTTTAGTCTGCTCTAGTAGATTCTCGAAGAAAGATTTGTTTTTATCGGATGTCATTTTTCGTCATTATTGACCGTTGCTACGATCAACAAACCGAGATGTGATAATAAATGAAGTCACAAGCTAAATTGAGTATAACATGGAGTCTTCGCTTCGAGAGGTCCTCTAAGAATAAGCTCTAGCTCTCTCTTAACCTCACTTCAGGTTTTATTCTAGCGCTCTCCAACTATTCGTAGGTGAAGCTAAGCTCGCACTCTATTATTGCTCTATCACCGTCGGGAGTACTTGCGCAGTGATTGTGTTTAGTCAAACGTTCGCCAAGTGAACACTGTGTAATGCTATACCTCTGCAAGAATGAAGGAAAATTATGATGGTGAAAACTGCTAATAAAATCACATGTTCATCTTCTGAAGTCAGAGTATTTATCGCCGTAACTATCGTGGCATATTCATTTTGCCGCTTTTAGACTGAGAAGATTTGTCACTCACATGGTGTGAACAGAAAGATTATCTTAACAATCAGTTTAACTTCGGAGACGACCTTCTGAACCTTGTTTGACCTAGAGTCGGTACTTCCACAATAATCTAAAAGTTGGATTTTAATTACCGAAAGGTTGCTCAACCCTCTCGCGCTGCCATGTGAGATGACTAACGCTCTCGTTGTATACAGACGCCAGCAATATTTTATTTATTTGTTTTATGTATTTTGGTAAAAGGAGGTTCAGGCCGTGAGACCTACTCTCCCATCTAGCTGTTGGACTTGGGTAAGGGAATTGGGAAGGAGTGATGTTGGGTTGCAAAGAAATTGTTGCTACTGAATCGACATTTGTCTGGAGTAGGTGAGTGAAAACCCTGCTGAAAACGTCAGCTAGTTCGGCCGAGCAATATGTCATCAAGGCGCCGAAAAGAGATAACCCCAGCGACAATTGAAAAGACGTGGATACTGCTGTGTCTTGTGTTCTCGGTTGGACGGGTTAGCCCAAGGCTTCCTTCAATTACCAGGCTGGAGTCGAACGCTTGAGAAAACCTGTGTTGTAGGTCGGCCGGCCGGCCAAAGAGATGTTCTATGATATTGACGTGTTAGCTCTTTGAAGTTAAAAAGTATAGCGTGACCACAATAAATATAATTGCTTTAGGTTCAGATTCATTTTACACAAAGAATATGAATGCGTAAGCAATCCATTCGCTGAAATAAATTTAACGCATGTTCCAACCTGGTAATTGTGGGAAGCCATGGTTGGTGTCAGTCGACGAGCTACGACGTATGGAAAGTCAGGTGTTTTTCGTAGTGCCTGACAGTGAGGCAATGTTCGCAAATAAGATAGTAGAGGGACCTTTTCCTGTTCCGCCAACGGAGATAGCATCAACTCTGCGTGCACGCGACTAAAATACGCGGGGCATTAGTCGCAAGGTTGCTATCTTCTGTTTGAGGAAAGTGTTCTGTCTTGATGAGAATTAAACTCTTTGACTTCTTTTTCAATTTAATTCACTTAGATAATTATGTACATTGATTGTCCCTTTTCAAACCAGTGAGGTTTATAGTAAACTGGAGGGTGCACTATGTTTGGCGAACGCATAGTAGTATCTTGTTATCCTATCCTATTGCTAACATTGGCCCCTTTTGAATAAAGCGAAACCACGCTCAACTTCTGCCATGGCCTTCTAGATTAGTTGTCACGTTTAACTCAACGTGTTAGAGTGAGAAAGAGATACGCTTCAGGTGTGCCAACCCACTGAATATTAGGTGTCACGCTCCGAAAGGATCACCAACATGAGAGTTGTGTATCCAGTTTGTAAAGTTGAGATCACTATTTCAAACTCAGTGTACTGCAAATTAAAAAAAAAATTGACTTACTGTGGTGATTAGTATTCTTTTATTTTTTCTTCGAAGCCATTTGTACAATACATTATAATCTAGAAATGCACAAAAAATTTCTCTAACTTATTTCCGTATGGTGTTCGAATGATCAATTTTTCATCTCATTTGCCAGTCTTGATCAACTCTGAGCAAAATGTTTTGATGTTTGCATTGGAATTTTTTTTAGCCTTGTGCTAAGTGGAAATTGAAAGTTGTGTGTGATGAGCGCTCGACACATTCGGGAAATACATTGATTAAAATTATGAGTTCGTTCTTAGATCTTGTGAAAAGGTTTTTCTAGAGAGTATCATGATATGTGAATCAAATACTTTAAGGTGTCAAAACAAACAACAAAGTAATATTCTTTATAGTATATGCATTTTTTGTGTTTCAACATTTGGATATACGTGCATCAACATGAAATTTCATTTAGACTTAAAGTAGTTCTAAAGGGTAATATTGGTAATATCAATGAACATTTTTTAAATATTACCTAAATAACTTTGTATGTAAGTTTATGAATGTTTGTGACATATAACAACATTTATTCATTCATTTATTTGAACATTGACTTTGCATGTGATCATCCTGTATACGACACGATCAATTCGAATAACTTATTCCATTTGAAATATCTTTGTTTCACTTCTATTGCCACCTGGATGCGTATGGTGATCTGCGTCGATTATCATTTGAATACGATTGTGATCTTAAATTTAAATTCCTTTAATGAAATTCGCAAACAGTTAATATTTTATTTTATCGTCCATCAATATACCTTTCTCAAAAAATACCACAACTCGTTACAGAAATAACGCAAGGGAGTTGATTTATTATATGAATAAAAGTAATTAATCTATTTTCCGTCATAAGTGAAGCCACGGGTGAGCGAAGAATCCTATAATTCAACAAATTACGGCAACTAAATATCGCATTATAAATATGCTTAAACAGCGAATTATGTATCAATTCTAAGATTTAACTGTCAAAAAGTCCACTGCATTGCTTTAGGCGAGGAGCACGCGCAGAAAACGTGGATTCNAATTCTAAGATTTAACTGTCAAAAAGTCCACTGCATTGCTTTAGGCGAGGAGCACGCGCAGAAAACGTGGATTCGCTAATGGTTTCGCCAATCTTGAGAATGGCATACTTAGTGCCCCACCAATGAGTAAATAGTCTGCTGTATCTTCTATGTTTGTCGTAAGAGATTAACACGGTTTAAAATAACACAGAACACATTTTAAGAGGTAGTTTTGTCTATGTTGCTTAGGAAAATTACTTGACTCGAACTGTCACCTCTCCTTGCTTCTTCACTTTTCATAAATATTACGAGTGATGCACTTTTACGAGTACGCTCTTTTGTAAGCATTTTAGCAGCTGCATTATCCAAACAACACTGGAGTGAAAAGAACGGAAATTATTAGTAATTTGCAAAGTTAGAAAACAACAACTTATTCTAATTTAAAAATTCTTGATTCTTGTCGGAGTTATCGCTTGAGAACATTTACTTGGGTCGATTAATGACCGCCGGAGCTTCCTAAGAGAGAGATACCTTGCTTCAGAACAGATCAGAACAGATCTAACTCATCGCTTTTACCATTTAGTCATGTAGACCTTGGAAATTTTAGAACACTGGATGTAGAATTAATGTTATTTTCGTATTATTTCTAGTTTCATCAATGATCTGTTTCAATACTTAGCAATAAGGGTGGAAATAATGGCAAAGAACATTCCAGTCATTAATACTTATCATTATATTTTGAACCGTGTTATGTCAAATTATTTATTCCACAAAAGCATTTTAAAGTTACAGCAAACAGGGTCTGCCCCATCAATTTTATCAAAGTACTCAGTTTGTTCTGTTTTTTTCTTTTTGACAATAAATTTACAATTTTTTAATTAGTATTATTATTATTATTGCTCAAAGAGTACTTAAAGTAAGCATAAGTTGTGGGTCAAAAATTTAAAAAAATCGTGCGTTTAGTTTTATTCTGTGGCATATACATTGAANAAAAAAATCGTGCGTTTAGTTTTATTCTGTGGCATATACATTGAATAATTGTACGTTGTACATTTATAAACACATAGAAAAGGTGTTCATTGTGATTAATTTGACCAAACATACCTATTAATTTTCTTGTATAAGAAAAAATATACAAAAAAACTGTTACAAAATCCAAAAAACAAATAGACAACCTTTTGGTTGAATGATTTCGGTTCGTTCTCTTAAATAACCGTCTCAAGATGGCCGCCTTTCTCTCATGGGACCGGTACTCTGCTTTTCTTCTCTAATCATGGGTTGCTCACCTCGTTTCTTTGACCTCAGTATTTCCTGTAATTAATTTTCCTTAGGCAACGGACTTCGATATTAATTCTTCGCCTCAGTCAGCCAGCCAGCTGCCTCGGTTTGTCTGAATGGCTGGCTAATTGTGACGGCCGAGCCACGCAGCCCGTTGCTCGTTTATTTCCGCACCAATTAACCGCAGACTTTCGCTTGGAGGTGGGGAAAATACTCGTGGGGGGAGGAGGAATTCCGCTTTGTGGGGAAATGATGCAACGAAACTTACGGTAACAGGAGGGGAAGAAAAAGCAAAAGTTGATCAAAAATTCGCTTTTAAATGGGTGTGACCTTTGCAGACGGTTCTATGAGCCATAGCTCAATAATGTTGGATTGGAACCAGTATCCATCGGGTAATATTAATATCATTAATTAAAAAGATACATATTAATTTCTTCTACGTATTAAAAGAGAGTTTGTTTTCAAAGACGTACTAGGTAATGTATTGACAATTTTATGAAAATAAGACACCATTGAAAGATCTTATATCGTGCCATGATGAATTACAGAATTTGTTTCGGTTCCATAGCAGGTATTACGAGAAATACGCTTAACGCCAAGAAGCTTAACAATAACGCTAAAGAATACGTCAACATGACAACGTATTTCAATAAGTCCTATTTCAAAAAAGTGGAAATATAGGAAATTAATCTCAGAATAAAAATTTAAGTTATTTTTTCGAATATGACTTATGCGCGTTCCATTTCTCAGTGAATGAGATCATAGATGGAAGATGTTTTTATAGAATAAATTAGTTACCCGCCCCGCTTTCGCATCCCTGTTTGTTACGTTGCATTTAAACTTTCCTTTATACTTTACAATACTCAAAAATGGCTTCGAGTATAAAATGTATGGTTCAAGTGATGCACCGCAAGGTAGCGCTTTAGTCGAATGCGTTCGAATGCTTTCCTGGTTCTCCCGAGGCAACACAAGACGCTGGCAGTGGATTTTATTTTTTTATTTCTTTTCTTTGTTGTATTTGTAAATGGGCAATGGAGTGTGCTATTGAAGCTTATCTACGTGGAGCGATAGGAGTTGGGAGGTGGACCGGTTAGCTGGGTTTACCAACAACTTGGCTCACGTGGAGGGGTTAGTAGGAGTAGTGTGTAATAGTTCGAGTTATTGATACTAGGAGGAGGTGAATAGAAAGAAGGAAGGTTTGCTATATGAACTGGGACATTGATGTGAAATTTTTTTCTCACCCCATCGGGAATAGAACCCGGGAGCATTCGAGGATGAGCAAGAACGCTACCACCTGGGCCACCGAAGGGACTGCAGTGTATTTGAATTAAATTTAAAAAAATAATGCTTTCATTAAAATTCACCCTCCNACGTCAGGGTCATTAGAGCCCTTACTATGAAAACGAAACATGAGAGTACTGTAGGGAAGGTATCAGCGCTAGAAAACTACCGGACAAAATTCTTGCGCCAAATTCTTTATTATTACTTTCCGAACGTTTCGCTAACGAATATTTCCTTCATCAGGGCTGAACAAAAGAGATATCAATTTAGGGCTATTTCAACATTCATAATGAAAACTATAATTGATAATATTATCCACAACTCCATACACATTTACCACAAATTATATAAAAAAA
>NNCF01127915.1:291861-304840 GCA_002313205.1 Laupala kohalensis | reverse complement strand
GATGGTTGCTATGCAGCCGAAAAAGCTTTCTAATACCAATAATAAAAAAATGAGCAACATAGAAACGACTTTTAATTTATCATGCTTTGATAATGTTGCTAAAGCACCACAATTACCAAGTAAAAAAAACAACTAAGAAACTTATATGAGAAAGTATGTGAAATGGTTTTGCACTACTAGTTTGTATTCGTATCAATGAGGCATTTTTATGACAAAAATTAAGTTTATTATATTGATATATAAGTCTTAATATACAATTTTGTATTTTTTATCGTGATTTTTTATCTCTTCAAAAAGAAAGGACTTGCACGGTAGATACGTTTATTCAAGCAGTACTTATAAAAAAGTAAGTTAACAGATTTTGACGAGACAACAATACTTATCCTTAGATGTCACGAAAAAAAAATAGTAATACATCTAAGATAGTTTGTCAACGCCTGTTATTGTGTCTCACCAATAATTTAGTATAATTTATGTTTGTAGACGTGAATCATGTAAATTACATAATTTTTCATATTATGGTAAATACCTTCTTCACGTAATTTGCTAACCTCTTTCAAATGTCAAATTAGGGATTTTTGGTTCGTCATATAAAAAACAACCACTCCATCTTCAATAAAACGTTTTGCATTACAAGTTAATGGAAATAAGAGAAAGCAAATAAAATTAATAGCATCTGTATGAATAATGAAGTTGTTTCTAATTCACAAATATGCGTCGAGAGATTGGGAAACTGAACTCAGAGGAATCTGAAGCTGCCATCGGTTCACGTCGAAATATATAACTGCAGTGAAACAACCTTCTTTGAATGGTTCATGTTTACTTCGAATAGAAACTTCAATGGAAGTATCTGTTTTGTAAATTGGAAGAAGACAGAGTTGATCGTCCCATCCTTTTCTTCCTCTCTATACAAGTGCCGAAATGCAACCCTTGCGGTACTCCATCGACACTTGAAGTGTTGCCTCCATCCTCCATTACTCATCTGGGATGGAGGAGAACGTAAATTAGCGAAGCGGCGCGAATGGAAAGTTGCCTCCATCTCCTACTTAAGGGTGGGGGGAGGACCTTTTTCGTCTTGGCAGAGAACGAACGCCGCGTAGAACGCCTTCCGACGCGGCTACACAACCCTCATCAATCCTCTCAGCTCTGCAACCAATTCAACATTAACTGCACGTGGAGTACTATACCTTCGGTGTGCATTAAACATTGGTAGATGTTGTATCGAAAACTACCAGTAGTTAAATTACACAGGCACACAAAAGGAAAGAAAAAGTCGAAATCCAGAAGGTAGACCCTACTACCCCTATGTATTTTGGGGCGCTGAAACCGATTATGACCATAGAAAAAAATCTAATTATCTAATTTTCCTATAGCAACCCCCCACAGCCCCCAGGGGGGTTGAGATTTCGTTTTTCATGATTATATAAATATCCGATACAAAAACCATTGGTAATATTGTTGAGGAACAGAATTATGAGTGTTCAAGAAAATAAATTCTACTACAATTAACGTCCATTATATAATCTAATTAAATAAATCATGAAAGACTTACGACCTTTTATGGATAAATAATATATATTTTTTTAATACAAACGTAGTATATAAAAATTTTATTTATAAAATACACACGCGGAAGTTTGAATTTACGCGCGCACACAGAAAAGTTATTTGCTTTATACGATATAATATTATAACATGTTTCTAGTTTTTGTAAACATATTTTATGTTTATATTTATGTTTCTTGTTATAATTTCTTATTATTTGAATCACCTGACGACTTAAAACGAAGTGGAAACGTTGGGNATATTTTATGTTTATATTTATGTTTCTTGTTATAATTTCTTATTATTTGAATCACCTGACGACTTAAAACGAAGTGGAAACGTTGGGAGTTGTTTTCATTATATACAAAATTCGTCCATAAAGGGGCGTAAGTCTTTCATTATTTATTCGAGGAAATAAATTTTTAAATGCTAAATCATAAAAATGTTTTATTTCCCCCTCGCCTTGCATTCGTTATCCGCTGGTTTTCACTCTCAGATCCTGTCTCCTTCCAATAGTTCGTTCCTCCTCCGCTGCGGGGCGCCGTCAGCCCTGCGACAGATGAGCAACAGCGGCCGCAAGCTGCGACTCGGCGTTCAGCTGTCACACGCAGGGCTTTTGGATTTCGTTCAGTGACGCGGAATTATGATCACATGGAGGGTTTATGAATGTCGTATGGAATGGAGAGATCGTGAACGACTGTTATAAAGAACCAAATGTACCATACGAATAATACGTCACAGTTCATTAGATGTACTTACTGAATTGTACCGATGAATGACTCAAGTGGAAACAACTTTTATTGCAAAATGATAGAGAATTTTATGACTCATATTTTTGTATGTTTTTTAACTAAAACGATTCATATTGCATGTTAAGAAGTAGAATTGAATAGATCTGAAATTCACCTTGAACCTACGCATTCATTGTAACACAGTTCAACCGTAGACTAGTTTAAACCGGGAAAGAAAGTATAATTTTTTCTGTATTGATATGTCTTCACAAAAAGTCGTTTACCAACTTGTTTGTAAAAATTGTCATTTTGCTCTATTGGACAGACGAAACGTAAATTACAGACGCGAATCAAAGAACGTAAACTCACTACAACATTATTTCATTACACCGTTTAAATTGGGATCATTCAACAGATCGGGAAAATGTTTCAATTTGAGATCGAGAGCCAAATTATTATAAACATATAATTTCATAAATTTACCAAAAACATTAACTTTTCAAACAGACTTATCTAAAATTAATAATTCTTTAGAATGATTTTCTGCTCTGATATATTTTTTCTAATTATTTATTTTTTCTGAGTCATTGTTTTATTTGTATATTGTTTAAATTGCTTTCAACTTGTTACCGTGATATACTCGAAAACATACTTTCACCTGACGATGGCAGGAATCTCTGCTGAAACGTTGCGAGATAAGAAATAATTGTCTACAGAAAATAGTCGGGTTTTTCTCCGTTTTTCCTTCGGGTAGAGGCGGATTTCTTATACAGGTTCTCTAGGCTTTGTCTAGGGGCGTGTTTATTGTAACAACAAATCGTGAATTTAGTGTTGTTGTTTTTTCAACTCTTATGATTTTTAAACACTATACTCAGAATAATCAATAGTTTGATAATAACTTGTACATGTACATATTTTGCGTTAAATTACAAACATGGTGACATTCTATTAGTATTATAACTCGTAGTTAACTTTTTATCTTATCTAGGAACTTTTGCTGAAATTTTTGAATCCGCCTCTGCCTTAGGGCCCTTGATCGGAATTGATGGGATGGTCCCTTGCTTGCTTCCGGAGAGTAAATTAGTTTATTGTCCTCCACGTGGTCATACGCAGTTTGTACTGTTTTTGGACAATAAATTTATTATTATTATTATTATTATTATTATTATTTCAATATATATTTTTCTTCCATGAGACTTCCCATGTTCTTTGTCTTCGGGTCTAATTTTTACAAGTTACTTGAAGTATATAATTTTTACTTGATGGAACTTAATTCTACAAAATATTATTCTGTTTTCTGCTTGAACGCTGGCCTTGTACAGCAGAATGAAGTTCGGAGCGAGTAAACAAGAATTCATGAATATTCATTTCCTTTTGTTGTTGAGTTAAATTATCTCAACCTCTATTTAAAGTGTAAATCACAAAACTTCTGCTGAATATTTTAACTATAGTAATTTATGTAGCACTTGATTACAAATCTTTAATATTTTGCCCTTATTTAAGACTGCATTGGACACGCAAGACTATACCTCATGTAAATACCTACTCGGTAGATATTCGATTTGTGTCTTATTAATGTGTACCAATGATCTTAACAGGTGAAAATTGATGTTTTGTAATTTCTGGTTTCATAGGCTTCGTATTTTAAAATTTAATTTTCACTGCAGCATATTCGCGTGAATTAAAAATACGCACCAGATATCAAACGGACTACTGCAGAATTTCAAATTAAATTGATTTGCGGTTTATATTTAATTGTTTATAAATTACATATTAAAACAGGATATTACGTTTCGGAAAAATAATATGTTACGTACCTGATTTTTAACATTCCAATGAGAAATATTAAATACTGACAAGTTATTAGCTATGAAATACCTTTATTAATACGAAACAAATTTCAATCATTGTACCCCAGACCATTCGAAAATTGTGTTTCATGTCAAAGGAATATTTTTCGTATTTTCAATAAATTAAATTCTTCTGCGGCGTGTGTGTTCGACGAGTAAATTGAATTTGCCAATTTTTCAAGGAATCTGTAAAATCTATCGTGTTGTGATGGGGATATATTTGTGCCAGAGAATGGTCCATTTTTTTTTCTCAATGGAATTCTCAATCTCTTCTCCGGTGGACTTTATTAGCTTCGACAGAGTAAATAGTCGTCGGTGGAGGATTCGATGTTACAGGTGGATAGCTCTCCCAATCACCCAGCGAGAACGTTTTAATTAAAATTCCCAAATAGATCTGTGTTCGCTTCCTTCGTATGCGCTGCCCACAGCATTCAACCGTAATTTCATTCTCCATCGCCATCTAGATGCTTCCTGTAACGTCGACGCAATTGTCAATGTCGTCAAAGTTGCTATNATTCCCAAATAGATCTGTGTTCGCTTCCTTCGTATGCGCTGCCCACAGCATTCAACCGTAATTTCATTCTCCATCGCCATCTAGATGCAATTGTCAATGTCGTCAAAGTTGCTATACGGAGAAAAATGTATTGGCGAACCTTCGCAAGATTTGAGGTTATGTTTGGACGAAGTACATAGACTTATATATTGATACAACACCAGCGATCTCTGGTGTGGGTTGTCCGCAATAACATGAGATGGAAGGTTCTGTCTGTCTCTCTCTTTTCTCCGGCACATCCGCTTGGAGCGGGGTTAAGGTATTTGTGCGCAACAATTAGAAGTTAGAGAGGAGAATTTAGTTTCCCCACACTATGTGCGAGAGAGAGAGACAGAGACACCAAGCTTTGTTTTCTCCTTCAAACAACCGGTACACGAGCTCGCTGGGTGTGCATAATATTTAAGTGTATGACGAAGAAGCAGTATGACAAAATGACTTACTATTTCTTCATAGATATGCTTCAGCAGGATGTTGTGATAAAATGCTCTATGAATATTGATGATACAGTCTGCGGAAAATATAAGCATGAAAAGTAGTGATGAGCCATTGATGTGTTGACCAAGACTTCTGTTCCGTTGATTTTTAAAACATGATTGGATGCATATACAAATATCGTACCTATAAAAATATATTGGACTTAGGATTATTGATTTACGACCTTATTTCACAGACTGGATTTATTATCTATTAAAGAAACTACACATCGGTCCTACCTCCACTGTGTCCTCACTGTGCGTGGAACAAGGAATGGCAAATAATATAAAACAATTATTGTCACTGTTTTACACTGGGGAAAAGAGAAAAAGAGTTTACAGAATATTGAATACATGGATCATATACAAAATCAAGGAATAAGGCATAGACACGACAGTGATACAAGATGAATAATTACAAGATGAATACAGAGACACGGAAACACGGACTACCGAAAGTATAAAAAAAGGTATAAAAATGCATTAAAATCATACAAAATGTTTTCAGAAATATGTCTAAGATATTGCAGATTATAAATTAATAAAAACCGAATGTGTTGAACCTGAGTGAATTGTTGATAATGTATTAACAGTATTGTATATTTAAGTACATAATATCAAAAGGTATATACAAAGAAAACAAGGATAATATAGACAAAACAAAATTGTACAAAATTTAATTTAAAAAAGTAGAAGACGTGAGTGTTTAAATTTAACAGAAATCAATTACGTTGAACCTCCAGGGGTTAAATATTGGTGAAGAGTTGTTAATATTATACAATGTATCAGTCACAGTTTGCAAATTTTAATTGTATTTAAGTGTAAACCGTTCCAATATATTTTCCTGAGGATGGCCCTGTGGGGATTGAAACGTTGTTTGGTTTTTTAATAGTTAATAAAAATTTCAGTCTGTGAAATAAGGTCGTTTTAATCAATAATTATACTTCTACAGAACGTAATTACAATATGAATTAGACTTAGGAGATCTAATTATTCATTGATATGACAAAAATATTGTGCACTTTCTAAACTTCGGTGACTTATAGTCTAACGTATTGTGTCAGCGGGAAGTGATGTCGTCATGAATAACTTCTCTGTATTGATCAGAATGATAGTGTCAATCTAGGTTTTCATCAATGAGAACCCATTGTGCGTGGAACTCTATCTCGGATAGCGCTTATATTTATAATCCCTCCTATCTTCTCCGTGTTAAAGAGATAATGGGATGACAAAATGACAATGGGATTATTAAAAAAGAAAGATAAACCCAATCTCGTGTTCATCTTGTGATGACACCAATAATCTTAATGGAAAATCTCTGCCAATGGGATTGACGTGTTCTGATTGGAGGAGAATTATAGTCGTTTCCACCTTCTTCTATCCCAAATATTAAAACAAAATGATTACCAGGTTAAGATGTCTTTGGGATAGCTCCCATGTCAATTGTTCAATTTATATCGTGAAATAATCTGCTCAACATTGAGCAAATCAGTGTACGTCATTTATGATACCCAATCTTCTTTATGAATTAGATATGTATTCACAAATATATTCATTTCACTTTATTTTCTCAATTTTTGAACTCATTCGAAAGTAAACTTTTGTTACCTTTCTGTACACGAACTAGGAATGGACACTTCCAGAGGAGGGGATGTAAAATTCGCATGTATTTTTGGTAAGAAATGACTTACAGGAAATAATGATGTATCCGAAATTTATTAATCACCAATATCATAGAACACGTTTTTATTCATAATTTTAAGAATATGTTAATGACGAAAAGTATTTAATCTTTAGGTTCCAGTTTGACACTCATTTTAAGTGTGCTGAAAATAACTATAGAGAGATTTGTATTTTTTTAAATCATTTTACCTCCACATTGTATTAATTATTAACTCATTAGCTGTTCGTGTTTTATTACGACACTTGTCTTTACCATAATTTTGTAAATTTGAAAGTGATAAAGTGTACTATTTTGAAGTTGTTAAAATGAGTTTTTAAGTTTCCGAGATATCTCTTAAATTAAGTAAATATATTGAAAAGGGGATAAAAAAGGTATTGTGTTTAAAAATGAACATAGGGCTCTAACGACTTTTCTGTTGACGAGCCCTAAAGCCCCACAAAAAAAAAGAACATGAACACACACAAAAAAATGACCAAATGTTGTTGCGTGGGGTTACGGAGACGACTTGAGTATGGATTGTCGAAGAGCAGGGTGCCAGGTTTTGTGTAATTTGAGATATACTTGAAATAGTTTATCGACTAGTCTGTTACTTTGTGATAGTACATGATTATAATAAATGATAAAAACACATTACTTAGTTTTCCATCTCAAATATACTTTTACAAGAATTGCAGTCGCCATTTTAGCGGAAAACAAATTAGATATAGAATGCCAACGTGTTATTATGAGATCTTCTTTCCTATTGAATTTGTTTTGTGCTTGCAAATTCCTATTGCTTGAGTTGAGGTTGAGGTTGTCAGATGACGTTTTTGTCACAGGCGAGAGAGTAAATTTGGCTTGTACATAGTACGGACTTGTGTATTTGGAGTTCGTTTGCGTCGCAAAGTAAAGAGAGCTGATGTCGCGAGACAGTTTTCGGTGACAGTTCTTGTGTAACGTAAGTGACGCATCTGCTCCTACTTTAGACAAACCGTAGTATTAGATCTGTGAATCAAATTTCACTTTTAGTGATTTCAGAATTTTCGTGGAGGATGGGTTGTTGCCAGTGTTTGTATCTTTGTTGCATGTTTTGTTATCTATCACGTGACTCTTTTGTTATCCGTTTTTTGGTATAACGCACTTTTTTTCGTTATCTATCACGTGATAATGCCTCTAATGACAGACATTGGCCAACCCTAATGATATGAACGTGGGTCAACGTTGAATTTTGAAGGGTCGTGTGAAGGGTCATGTGAATTCCTGCAGTGGAGATTTTCGTCCTCCTTGTTAGTCGCCATGTGTATCCGCATGACGTCACAGTAACCGCATGGAGACCAACAGAAGACGTCTTTGCAGTTAGTTCATGCTCCAGCCACGGGCGGCGCGGCGTCTCCGTCGCCGGTAATTGGATTACGGTGCCCATAACCGCGCGAAGGGCTCTAATCCCATTAGCCAAGCGGCCTATTAGCCAAGCGTCTTCGCTCGCCAAGCGGTTTCCAGTACTCACCCCCCCCTCACCCTTCATCTCCTCGTGCTAGGACGGTGAGTTTGAAACCCTTGTGGACATTTTCAAGTTTTTCGTCGTCTTCATAAGAGAACATTTAGTTATAAATTACATCTCGTTTTACACTTTCGAGTTCAGAAGTTGAGTTTCAGAGCTTGAATTCTAGAGAATGGTTTAGGGTTCCATGAGTGAAGCACCAGATTCTAGTGAAGCACATACACGTTTATGAATCTTTCAACAATATATCTATTATGTTTGTATTCAAAATACGGATTATAACATTATCGAATTATGGCGTATTAAAACTATTAAAAAAATTTATCCTCTTTAAATTAAAACAATGGATATATTCATTCCGTGTACCCTACACGTGCAGAAGATATGTGATAACTTTCGGTCTGGTGAAAATGGCGACGAGCCTGGAATCGAACGCGGGACACCTGCTTTGGTCGCAGGGGTGTTAACCACTACACCACCCGTTCACCTTTTTTTGAAGAAATGGAATTACCCTCAAATAAATTAAGTTGTATGGTTCCTTAATTTAACGTTGTTCAGCCTGTACATTATAAATATTGTCTATTTACATCACTGTTATAATAATAAATAATTGGAGTAAAAAAAATAGAAAAAAAATGAAATGAAATTACAATAACAAAAAAGTGTCTTTAAAATTTATGGAATTGAATTTTTGAACTTTCTATTTGAGATACCTAGTATCTGACTGAATTTCAATTTGTTTAAAAACTGAGTATTATATTGGATAATAATATTGTAATAATATGTCTAAAAATCCACTTTCATAATCCTTAACGTAATGCATTAGAAGTTACCTGTCTGAGAGAGATCTCTTTCATTTGCTTGACCATTTCTAAAAGCATTAAACTGGTTTATCAATGTGATATAAGTATTATATAGTTTATAATATACTCAATCCAATAGTAGTTACAAAACGTGGTGCAATACATTACATCGAATAAATTATGTTCACTTTACACAACTCCGTGGAGTCGAAAGTTGCTTCATAATTCATGGTTCCAAGACAACTAAGAGGAAAATTTGCGACTCCAAAGTTCCATATTCAATTTTACTCTTATTTGAATACATCTGCATTCATTGGTTAACACATTTCTTTCTACGAACTAAGAGAAAACGTTAGTAGAGAATGTCTATTGTTCTCATTTTTTCGTCATATATTTGGCGTATTTGGTTATGAATCAGTAGTTTTGTGATAAAGAAAACTATATTATTTTATACACGAAATATTCGCGCATCACTGACTCATGTTATACGAGCAATTTTACACATCTAAAAACTTTACACGTGAATTTTTTAATGCATTTTTGGAACTAAAAAGAATAGAAACTCTAGTTTTGGAATAATATGTTAATGTGTGATTTCAATTACGTTTATTGTTCCCAAACATAATTTTCGTGCTTACGTCATTGATTTTATTGCAATATTTTAAATTATTTTTCACGTTGGGTTTTAGGGCTCGTCAATTTATTGCTATTGCTCAGTTACAATTTATACAAACGAAAAACCGAAAAGTTTGAAAAAATCTGTCTATTTTTTTAAAAAAATCTAAGAATATATGAATAAAAAATCGGTAATGAAATTAAGTCGGTAATGAAATTACAAAGATAAAAGGCAAAGCTTTTGGAATATAAAACGCCTATCCAGTATTTAGTTTTTGTGATGAACAAAAGTTCAAAACTAACTTTAACCGTGCATTTGAACTATATTAATGAATTTATGAGTAGCGTAACATTTAGGGGGAGGGGGGAAGCAGTTGAGAAACTTTCTGAAAATCAAATTCTGTAATGGAAATTTGTGCAGTTAGTTACGGCATTTTGAATTCAAATACTATTACAAATCAGACAATGAAATCAAAAGAAAAATACATAGTTAAATGTAAGTTTACAATCTTGTATCCGTCTAAAATACATTATTTAAAATGATCTCATTTGGGGTAATTGATTAACAATGACGGAAGAAAATGCGGTACAAAAAGTCACCTTTTAGGAGAAAGAATACAAAAAAAAAATTTTCATTAATACAAAATGTTATTGACCCCGTTATCAATGATAAATACCAATTATTGAGGAGAGGTCCAGGAACGAAAAAAAAACAACCTCTTCTGTAGCGCTAACGATTCGGAAACTTATATTTCCTTCGCCAGGGCTAAATGACACGAGGTTCTGCAATTTCTTTTCTCACAAAAACTACAACTAAATAAACAACTCTTACCAACCAACAACTCTCAAAACCAGCAATGATGTTGTTGATAGCCGTATAGAAAAGGGTTTTTTTTTATTTCCTGGACCTCTCCTCAATAATAGGCGCGTATCAAAAATATTTTTTTGAAAAAAAAAAAAAGAAAGAAAGAAAAGAATTTAAAAGGGTAAATTCCCTTTCGGTCACTCATCTATTAATATTCGTTCAACGTTTAGAATTGTTTCTTGGAATACATTAATCGTTCTATATCGCAGGTTTAACCTCTACAAAAATCCCCGATCTTCGTGCTTTGTCGAACTAAGCGCGCAGAGTCCTCACCGGAGAGGGATATGAGGATGGAGAATATCTGTAGCGTGAAAATTGGATAAACAGAGTAGTCGATGAAATTATTTGAAATCATCTTAAGATCTATTGCAACTAAAATGAAAAGTACGGTTATAATATTGTTGAATATACACGTGCAGAGAAACAATTTAAACCGCCTGCTAAAATTCAGTGGAAGTGAATCTTCACTCGCTTAACAGTTGGCTGTGAAGCTTACTAATGTGTCCGCCAGAGTCCGATTGTGTTAACGTAAGACGGACAACGCACGACATTCGTGACCGAATCGTAGAAGCGAGATTATACAAGAGCCGTGAAGAGCATTGCTTTCAAGTACACAAGTTGAAAGTGAAATGAAAACCAAAATTTTCAGAGGTATAAACTACGAGATTAGTTTATTTCTGTGTAATGTGTTGTGTGTTACTTTACCAGAATTTTAAAAGAATTCGTAAAAAATATCGTATATTTTTCGTACGTCTCCTTCGTGGTATTTAATATTTGAAATTTACAAAAAAGGGAAAATTTATCACCAAGAAAGTAGAGAAATGTGGAAGATAACTTAAGAATATAACGGAACGATATATTTGAGGATTGGTCATCAATAAAAGATTCTTTTTACAACGCCAACGTTTCGGCAATTTATTTTACTTTCATCAAGGCTACAAAAAACATACACAATTTACATTATTTTTAGTACAACTTTGAAACAACTTTGATATATTTTTTGTGTTAACAAGGTGTTTGAAAGTTGTACTAGAAATAATGTAAATTGTGTATGTTCTTTGTAGCCTTGATGAAAGTAAAATAAATTGCCGAAACGTTGGCGTTGTAAAAATAATCTTATTTTTGATGACCAATCCTCGAATATATCGTTCCGTTATAGAATATATATTGGTCAAGATCAACATCATAATAAATTAATAATAAACAACATTATATGAGAGAGCCGGGCCACGCCGGGCAGAATGAGTGATTAAGACCATGAAGCATCAAACGACGAGTCAGTAGAAAATTCATCTCAATTTCGTTAGTTATTACAAACAGATTGTGTGAAACACTGATACAATGTAGTGCTTAATTAACAGGAAACATTTATGACAGATCCGTTTTCTTCCGATTAAGTTTTTTAAAACCAGTAACGTAGAGTAAAAATGACAACTGCAAATTTCAATTTTTCTCACATTTACAATATTAAAAGCTAAGGAGAAGACCACGCACGATAGAACAGAAATATTTAATATACTCAAGAGTCGATTGGTTAAAATTTGTGTTTCATACACTGCTCTATTTGATTTATATATTTTACTAGTTTGTTCTTCATTCAAATATACTTTTCTTTTCGCAATGTAATAATAATTGAAGAAATTAACTTTTCCATATTTTATGGTTGAATAAACTAATATTTTGCTCAGTTTATCGCAACGAAAGAAATTGACACACTGTTATTGTAATAGCATTATGCTGATTATCTGCTATTGGGTTTTTTTTGCTACTACGTGTAACATTTACTTCTTCGTATTTCTCTTGTAGTCTTTTACTAAAAGGGAGGGAAATGTAACTTAGTGCTATTGAAGTTTATCTACGTGAAGCGAAAGAAGGAAGGAGGTGGCTGGTAGAGGCTATTGTTAGTACGTTACCAACAACTTGACCAACGTGGAGGGGTTAGTAGCAGTAGTTAGTAATAGTTAGAGTTATTGATACTAGGAAGAGGTGGATAGAGGAAAGAGGGTTTGCTTTTCAGTATTCACAGCCGTATGAACTGGGACATTAATGTGAAAAGCTACCATTTTTTTATGGCCCCATCACAAATAGAACCCGGGATGATTTGGTGATGATGCTACGACCTGAGCCACAGGAGGGTCTGGCGTGTAACTGAATACTAATTTAAAGAAGTTACTAGTTTGAGTAAACCATGATAATAATTATTGAATAATGTCATATACCAACCTTCGATTCGTGATACTATTGTTAAATGATAAATAAATAAATAAATTTATTGTCAAAAAAGTTCAAACTGCGTATGACCACGTGGAGGACAATAAACTAATTTACTCTCCGGAAGCAAGCAAGGGACCATCCCATCAATTCCGATCAAGGGCCCTGA